>JAODUO010001301.1:0-30000 GCA_025642075.2 Ridgeia piscesae
GACTGTGTATTCTAGCTTTGTACCTTGTATTCATTCTAGCTTTGTACCTTGTATTCATTCTAGCTGTGTAGTTGGGGTAGAGTGGGCTAGTGGGTCTGTATTGTAGCTATGTACTGGGGGTGAATCCACTTTGTATTCATTCTAGCTGTGTAGTGGGGGTGGAGTGGGCTAGTGGCTCTGTATTATAGCTATGTACTGGGGGTGTAGTGACTGTATATGCTAGCAGTGTTTCCCTTGAGTAAAATGATACGCGAGATGGTAGGATGGGCTGAGCAAGCACCAAAGGCATGATGTAACACTATGTGGATCCGGGGAATGGCCAGCCAGAATTGTTTTTAAAAACTACCTTCAAAATTGTAGTATAAGTTAACTTACTTTGGAACTTAAATGTCGATGATGGGTATGACGTTTCGACCAGTCATCTACGGGCCTTGTTCACGTACTGGTGTCACATGTGTTGCCTCAGATTTCGGCGGGATAATTTGGTTGTAGATGGCAGGCAGATGGTATCCCTGGTCTGTTTTGATGGTAGGGGCTCTTTGTTTAATGTATATATATATATATATATATATATATATATATATATATATATATGTCCTCCTTCAGTTTTCTCTTGTGCCAGTTGGATTCACAGGTCAGTACTTTAGTGTTCTTCGTGGACACTGAGTGTCCTGTGGCCCGACAATGGTCTCCTGCTCCTGTTGGTTTATCCAGGTTTGTATGTTCTTTGAATCTCTGGCTGAGTGTTCTCTGTATGTGTGGCTGCTGTCGATGTCACACGTGATGTTATAGATGGTTCCACGTCTGTGTTCTTTAGGTGTTTTGTCTTTAGGGTGTACTAACATCGAGCGGCGGGTGTTCACCAGCTTGTAGTATATGTGTATGTTACGTGACTTATAAATCCGGCCAAGCTGTTCTGATAATCCTGCCACGTATGGTAGTCCCAGCATAGGTCTTCGTGGGTTGTTGTTCATGCGAGGTGGTCTTTTTGCACTGGATGGTGGAGGTGCAAGCGCCCACTCTGGGTATCCATTGGCTCTCAGGGCATTGTGGACATGTGCCAGTTCTGATTTCCTGTCTTCAGCTGTGGTGAAATACTGCTGTTTCCTGTAGGTGAGGGTGCGTACAACTGAACGTTTGTGGGTTAGAGGGTGATGTGACTTGAAGTTGAGTTACTGGGGTCCGTGTGTGTCGGCTTCATGTGAATAATTACCTTCATGAATCCATCATCCAGAATATGGCTGCATAGATCCAGGATGGGAAGTTTGCTGTCTTTCAGAGGTTCGATGGTGAATTTGATATGTGGATTGATGCTGTTTATGTGTTCAGTGAACTCTTCCACATCGTATTCGTGAAGTACGGTGAATGTGTTGTCCAAGTGTCGTAACCACAATGATGGGGGTGGGGTGCTGTAGAGATGGCTACTTTCTCTAATTGTTCCATGTAGCAATTAGCTACTAGGGGAGATATAAGTGATCTCATAGCTGTACCATGTCTTTGCTGGTAGTAAGCCCCGTTTTATATGAAATAGGTCGTATTTAGGCAGAAGTCGAGGAGCTCAACTATCTGTGGGATTGTCATTTCCGTGTGCCTGGATAGGGTGTCATCTTCTTGTAGTCTCTCTGTGATGACTTCCAGTGCCTTATCCGGTGTCTTCCCGTTATAGAGCTCTACTTCCCATTATAGAGCTCTACTTCCCATTATAGCTACTTTTTTTCTTCCACACTGTAGGTATTTGTCTTTCTGATAGAGATATAGTGTCTTCAAGGTGGTAACTTATCCTGCTTTCAATGTCTCTTTGTATAGATGGTTGTCACCTCTTGCTGTTCCTTTCTTCATGTCTCGTAGCACTGCTACTCTCTCTGGTACCTCTTTCAGGTCCGTGTCGATTATGGTTCACAGTCGTATTTAACTCCATGTAGTATTTCCCTGTTTGATTATGATCATATCTTGACCATGGATTTCACTATCCTGTTTGTCTAGGAGTGTGATCAGTCTGTCTTGGCCTAGTTTCTGCAGTCAGCTGACTTTCCTCAGACTCTATGATGCCACGATCGTTTCTCGTATGATATCTTGGTTCTTGATATCTTTTTTGCTTTATTTTTGATGGTCTGGTATATTTCAGCATATTCCATTCATTGCTTATTGTCGGTTCATCATTAGGACTCCTGTTGATGACAATATCCTTGAATTCAGTGGCTTGTTAATTGATATTTACTCTTGACATGCTTTGTTGGATTATATCTTTGATGGTTTTACTCTGGTGTCTATGTTGTCTAGTTCTTGTGGTGTCTTGAATTTGAGTTGGAATTCGATCTTCTTTGATCCTATTTGTGGGGTATAGATATGTTCTTGGTAACCTCTTGTTCGTAAATTTTTCCTTTCCACCTCTACTTCCAGTTCGATGCTCATAACCATTCTGTGGTCACTTCAATGTTGACATGGTTGATGACTGCTATGTCTGCGACGATGTCTGGCCTGTTTGTTAGGATGTAGTCAGTTTTGGTCTTCGTTACACCGTTTGGACTTTTCCAAGTCCATCTCCTCCCTGTCCTCTTCTGGAACATGGCATTGAATGATTTTGTACTTTCTTGATGTTGACCAATCTATCAAAGTGTCAACTCTTTCGTTTATATTTTCAAGCCCAAATTAGCTTGTTGCTGTTTCCGTAAGGTTTGTACTTTTCCCTATTTGTGCTTTGAAATTTCCCATCACTGTCGTGTAGTGGTTTGGTTTCCCTGAAGTCTGATCAATGTCATTGTTGAAGCTGATTATGTCTTCTTCTGAGTATGATGTTGTTGGTGCATATATTGCACTATCTTGTATTTGTAGCAATTTGTCATGCACACAACAAGTTCTGCTACTCTGGGTCTGATGCTGTTTACCCTCGTTATAGGGTCTTTCCATTTCCTGTTTATGAGAAAGCGTACTCCTGCTTGGCCATTGCCTGTCCTAGAATGGTATCGTAGATGGCCTCTTTGATTTGTAAGGTAGTGAAACATTCTTCTCATCTTCTCACTTCTCCGATTCTGATTACATATCATACCAACCTGGTTTCTCTAAGTTCTCTCAGTACTTGTGTCTGTTCTTTAGCCTACTTACCCTCTTTCAGCGGCTCTTTTTTGACCCAGAGATTCTTAGCACCCCTCTGCACGTAGTCGTAGTTGACAAGAGATGCCTCCTTGCTCACATAGCTTTATGTAGAGACCCGTCCACCCGTCATTTGGATGGGGAAAACGAATATGGACAGGTAGAAATATGGGTGGACGGGTAAAAAAATGAAGGTGCAAAAAAGGTTTTCCAAAACTGTAGATATTGTTAGTTATGACTTGAAAGTGAATGAAAATGGTGTCCCATGTGTGCTTGTAGTCCATTTCAGGTCATCAGACACATTTAATAGTTTGTAAACTGGCTTAACAGTTAAATCCATGTGTCCATCAAAACATGTGTTACTGGCAATAATTTTATCCTGCATCAAGTCAGTTATGTCAGCAGTCCATTAATTCCCCAGGCGGAGTTGAGGGGCTGAAAAGTGCTGTCACCTCACGAAGCCTGGGTAACCAAGACTAATCCCGGATAAAAATGGTAACAACGTCTATTCCGGACAAAATGAATAAAAACATTATGTTTGTAACTTACAGGTGATAATACATCTTTAACTAGTAGACACCAGAGTCACATTGTTTTAAAGATAATTTAATACACATTAATACATCCAGGCAACAACTGTCCAGTTTAAGAAGGATCTACTGTGTTATTGATACAATGTCTGTCACTGCTAAGAGAGCACAGCCAGTTCTGGAATACACAGTGGAATGCACTGGTAACAGAGCAGGAATTGCAATTTGGCTTCCTGCAGAAGTGGAGATGGTGTTCAATTAAACAGGTCAGCCAGGGGAGAAAAGCATCTAGTTTTATGCAGAGACACCACCCAGTCATTTGGACAGGTAAAATGCAATGTCATGGATGGGTAGAAATATCAGTGTATCTCTGTCTATCTGTCTCTCTGTCTCTCTGTCTCTCTGTCTCTCTGTCTCTCTGTCTGTCTGCCTGCCTGCCTGCCTGCCTGCCTGCCTGCCTGCCTGCCTGCCTGCCTGCCTGCCTGCCTGCCTGCCTGCCTGCCTGCCTGCCTGCCTGCCTGCCTGCCTGCCTGCCTGCCTGCCTGCCTGCCTGCCTGCCTGCCTGCCTGCCTGCCTGCCTGCCTGCCTGCCTGCCTGCCTGTCTATTTCTCTCTCCTCTCTCTCTCTCTCTCCCCCCCCTCTCTCTCTCTCTGGCATTTCTCTTTAATAACATATAATTTTAATATGCAAGTTATCTATCAGTTGAATATCAAATGGGCAATTCTGTGTAACTAATATACTATAGATATGACACTGAAAAAATTGAACTTCCCATATCGAAACATTAATGCTTGTGTTACATCAAGGTATTTGGTGTATTGAAAATGGAAGTTCCTCTTAAATACTACTTTGAAATAAAGAATAGGAGGTATTAGAATGGTTGTGGTTGCATCTAAACAAATTATCTTTTATGCTTTCCCAAAATTCATATCCAATTTCCAGTTCAGTACTCAAATGAACCAAGTACAGTGTTTCCCCTGGGTAAATGATGGGCGAGGTGGTAGGGTGAGCTGAGCAAGCGCTGAAGGCGTTATGCGATCCTATGGGGCATGCCCTAAGGATCTGTGTTTTTTGTTTAACTTTTAAATTGTGCTTTACAAAAGGTGTTTTAACCTATTCCCAGACATATAGTGGTATCAAATAAATTACGTCTTAACTAGCATATAAACATGTTTATAGCATTCAGTGTACATGAAATAACTATCAGGTGGCAATTGTAGCATATTCTGGCATTTAAATACATGTCTAGATTATAGTTATTTTGCCAGGCCAATATAATTTATGTGGGCAGCAAGGTAAGCTGAGAGGGAGCCTGCCCTGTCATATGACATCTTCATAATTAAACAGCAGGGCCACTGGGAAGTAATCTCTTTACTTGCATGGCCTAAATTTGTTGTACTAAAGTACCTTACTCCGGAAGTACCCAGTAGGTGGATAATGGCATTAATTTAGGTTAATTTTGGACTGGCAAAAATGTGATCCTATATAAAAGCCTGATGGGTTTTGATCTACGATTACTACTTGTATCAGCACTTAGGCAATATATTCTACAGCGGCGCCATCTCATGGGCGAAACATGCAAACTGAGAATGACATTTATTGAATAGTTTTGGATCATAAACACTGCATGACTGAGGACACATATACAAATATTGGTTGGGGTGGAGGTGAGTTAAAGCAGTATTAAAGCCATATTGCTTTTGGAACTTGGCCGAATATAGAGTAAGCTGATGTTTGTTTGGTTTCAGCTCAACATATTATAAATGACAGTGAGCAAAATCAACATTTTGAATTTTCAGAGTTCGACTCGACTGTCAACATGTATAGCTAGAGAGGATTCAATCTAAGCTCCTAATTGTGTTTCTGTCAATATGGATACCTGATTTGGAAAATATAATCATAATTATAAGTACTAGATATGTTGCATTGCACATGCATACGTCCGACACCAAATAAAATAACTCCGAACAAACTCATCTGTAATTTTTATATACAACACAAACACATCATTTTACTGGGTTTAGTCAACATATTAATATCTGCCCTCTGCATATATTACACAGTGTTTGCAATGTACCCTCACACATCACAGAGTTTTGGACATAACCTTACAAGGGTGAACATTTTAGGTCCGTGTGAATACATCCGACACCATGCATGTTTTTCACTGTATGACTAAAATGGTTACAGGAGGGAACTCACTTTATATGGGACAATTATGTCCTAGTGGGTTCTTATAATATCTGATAGTACAAAGTTGTGGCACTGTCTATCCCTTGATGCAGAGAATAGCTAAAGTGTCCGAAATGTACATCCGACACAGCTGAATGATCCCTAAAATTACGAAATGATCCAAAAGTTTGAGAGAGGTTCATTGTGAATCCGATATCTTATATATATATATATATATATATATATATATATATATATATATATATATATATACATATATATATTATCCAAAATGATTTCTAAAGAAATGGCGTTTAGTTTTCATGCTGAAAGCGCGTAGTGCGAGTGAACAGCCAAAGACACGTGGTTACTTCCCGGTCCGCCATGTGTCGCTACAAGGCATCTGATGACGACGTCCAAGGCCACCGTGCGGCGCCACTATTCATATCACGACATTAATTTGCTTAGACGCGACCCAAACTGGTTAAATGCGACGCTCTTGACTTGGCTGCTTTGATTAAACAATTTTGACAAGCTTTGGGCTACACGTACCAATCTGTCATGGACGGCTATTTTCTCCCGGGACGGACTTTTCAGTAGTAAATGAAGTGCCATGGACGACCACCAGTCTTGACCAAAAAGATACAGCGTATATTGGCAGCATCCTATAAAGTCATTTATAATTTTGTTTACGTACTGCTGCCAAACCGACCGACCGACCGACTCGCTTCACCAACCCGGTGCGGTATATATACGACTTTCTCGAACGTGATGTTTCAGACTGTAGGTTACTGTCTGTGAGGTGCACGTAAATAACTTGTAGCGTACAGTAATACTATAATACATTTCTTATGTATCAAGCACTGAAAACCTGGAAATGTGTCGTCTTCGTATGACATGTGGGTGAGTTTTTTTAACATTGTATCATTTGCAAAAAGGGGGCCTATATTCAAACTTCTAATTCATTATTTTGCACAATGCCCCGGTCTTGACTAAAAATTGAAACATATATAACTTAAAACTGTTCACAAATCGGATAATTGTTTACAGAGATACACGAGTTTGAAAGATGATGTACCCAACCGTCAGAATGACTATTTGATTTGACCACATAAATCATCCGTTTTACTAATTTGTTTGTATTTGTATTACAAGATTTTATTAACTATTTTACTTAGAACACGTATCATGTAGCTATTTCGCACTTTGAGAGTATTGTCATTTGTCATTTTTTTTATTATGGTTGGATTTAGCCAATAAATACGATTCACGGCCATAAATCGAGAAGATTATAACAATCAATGTTTCTTTTACTCTTACCGATACATTTTAAAAGTAAAAAATGAAATATTTGTTCCTAATTATCTAATACAATTACTACTTATTAAATATTCAGGTTTCATCTTGCTGAAGCAAATCAATCTGCTGTATGGAGGATATATCAAACTGCTGTATTTTCGTCAAGGACATGACGTTTTTGGTGAATGTGATTATTGGGCTTGTATGACATTATATACGTCAAATATACACGTTTGATTATAAATCGCTTGCGTTTGATAATTAACAACAACACGCCCGTAATAGCATCAGGTAGATTATTTTCACATGTGTGTGCCGCAGTCTTTAGACTGTATAAAAACGACTCGGCACTTGACGGAGCTGTACCGACGGTTACGTCACGGCAGTTCACAGATATGAATGCAGCAGCCATTAGACTGTATACAAACGACTCGGCACTTGACGGAGCTGCACCGACGGTTACGTCACGGCAGTTCACAGATATGTCTGCTGCAGCCATTAGACTATATACAAACGACTCTGCACTTGACGGAGTTGCACCGACGGTTACGTCACGGCATGTCACAGATGTGTATGCAGCTGCCATTAGACTGTATACAAACGACTCGGCACTTGACGGAGTTGCACCGACGGTTACGTCACGGCAGTTCACAGATGTGTATGCCGCAGCCTTTAGACTGTATAAAAACGACTCGGCACTTGACGGAGCTGTACCGACGGTTACGTCACGGCAGTTCACAGATATGAATGCAGCAGCCATTAGACTGTATACAAACGACTCGGCACTTGACGGAGCTGCACCGACGGTTACGTCACGGCAGTTCACAGATATGTCTGCTGCAGCCATTAGACTATATACAAACGACTCTGCACTTGACGGAGTTGCACCGACGGTTACGTCACGGCATGTCACAGATGTGTATGCAGCTGCCATTAGACTGTATACAAACGACTCGGCACTTGACGGAGTTGCACCGACGGTTACGTCACGGCAGTTCACAGATGTGTATGCCGCAGCCTTTAGACTATAAAAACGACTCGGCACTTGACGGAGCTGTACCGACGGTTACGTCACGGCAGTTCACAGATATGAATGCAGCAGCCATTAGACTGTATACAAACGACTCGGCACTTGACGGAGCTGCACCGACGGTTACGTCACGGCAGTTCACAGATATGTCTGCTGCAGCCATTAGACTATATACAAACGACTCGGCACTTGACGGAGTTGCACCGACGGTTACGTCACGGCATGTCACAGATGTGTATGCAGCTGCCATTAGACTGTATACAAACGACTCGGCACTTGACGGAGTTGCACCGACGGTTACGTCACGGCAGTTCACAGATGTGTATGCCGCAGCCTTTAGACTGTATAAAAACGACTCGGCACTTGACGCAGCTGCACCGACGGTTACGTCAAGGCAGTTCATAGATGTGTATGCAGCAGCCATTAGACTATATACGAATGACTAGGCACTTGACGGAGCTGCACCGACGGTTACGTCACGGCAGTTCACAGATGTGTATGCAGCAGCCATTAGACTGTATACAAACGACTCGGCACTTGACGGAGTTGCACCGACGGTTACGTCACGGCAGGTCACAGATGTGTATGCAGCTGCCATTAGACTGTATACAAAGGACTCGGCACTTGACGGAGCTGCACCGACGGTTACGTCACGGCATGTCACAGATGTGTATGCAGCAGCCATTAGACTGTATACAAACGACTCGGCACTTGACGGAGTTGCACCGACGGTTACGTCACGGCAGGTCACAGATGTGTATGCAGCTGCCATTAGACTGTATACAAAGGACTCGGCACTTGACGGAGCTGCACCGACGGTTACGTCACGGCATGTCACAGATGTGTATGCAGCTGCCATTAGACTGTATACAAACGACTCGGCACTTGACGGAGTTGCACCGACGGTTACGTCACGGCAGTTCACATATGTGTATGCAGCAGCCATTAGACTATAATATACAAATGACTAGGCACTTGACGGAGTTGCACCGACGGTTACGTCACGGCAGTTCACAGATGTGTATGCAGCAGCCATTAGACTATAATATACAAACGACTCGGCACTTGACGGAGCTGCACCGACGGTTACGTCACGGCAGTTCACAGATGAAGCAGCTCCGCACGGCCACGTCTTCGTCGTCCCACAGCGTCCACCTGAGCATGCGTTCCCACAACACACACACGTCTCCGTTGCCGCTCGGCTCAAGCCGCCCCCACGCCGTGTAGTTGAACGGCCGTCCCGTCCCCTGCCAGACCCAGCGGCCGCTCGTCTCCTTGCGGCCGGATGTGTGGTATCGTTCGCACGGGTGTGGCGTGCCTGAAACACGTGCTCAGACACATAGAGCCACGAGTGGGGAGCGGGAACGAGGGAGCAAGGGGGAAATTTCGTTGTAGGAGCAGATATGCGATTTTCATCACCCTGGAAATTTCAAGTTACGGCCGCGAAAATGGTCAACAAAAACAAGCACCCCTCCCCGTCTGTCACCAGTGGAGCCGACATGAAACCGTGGAAGGTAAACGTAAACGGACCCATATTCGTGGATATAGCAATGCACAATGATCAACGTCCTTGAGTAGAAACTACAGGGCCTACCTACCCTATATACATAACTATATACATAACTATATATATATATATATATATATATATATATACATATATATATATATATATATATATACATATATATATATATATATAATATATTTACATATTTGATCATTATTGCTGGTAAACATGTCGTTTTGGCATATATATAATATGCCTAAGTCATGCCTGTCGATAGGACAACCAGTTGAGTACCAAATCCACAGCACGCATAAATGTTATACAGTGATTCGTCCTGCACGCCGTTTTGTCTTTAACTTGCGTATTATAATGATGCGTAACCAAATATCAAATAGAAGGATGCGATAATATTACGATTACATATATGGAGCATGATGATGATTTAATGGCAATTCATATTAAATTTAAAAGATGGACGATCTTGCAACTTTAAACACCCTCAGTAATGGGACCAATTTACATATCTACGATACCGTTGTTATAAACGATACATCACCTAGAATGACGTCGACCAGGTAGATTTGCTCGTCTTCCGATTCGATCGAGACGAGGTCGGCGCCAGCCGCCAGATGGCGGCAGTAAGCTCTCGCCTGCGACCACGTCACTTCCGCATGAACCATTTTGTAGCAAGAGCCTTCTCCCTCGAACACTTCTCTACAGAAGCTGCCTGTGGTAAAATATGACGTCATTCTTATGTGTGCGCGTGCCTGTGTTTATGATTATTAAATAGAACATGATCAATGTAATACTATATTAGAAATATTTCCCCTTCTCAAAAAACGTCGTTGCTTTTTCGGTATCATTTATGCAGCATCTCGCGGTCTTCTTCGTCGGACTGAATTTGACAGTTGTGTCACATCATGTGACACGAGCTGGAGCAATTGTGTGTTTAGTGACGACTTCTCTCTGTAGATGTTAATTGGCTCCTTGATCTGTCTTTAATGCCAGTACTTCTTGAGGTCTAAGATTGTCACCCCCCTCACTGAACCCTGGTGGCCGGTGTCCAACTTGTGTCCGCTTGTCGCTGACAAAGGTTGGCGATACGACAGGTGTCCATTAAATCGTGTTGCCTGTGGCCTCGCTGTTTCTCCTATGTAGTGTATGTCGCATTCTGAGCATTGACTGTCATATACCACCAAACATGTTGCAGCCTTATATATTTTGTCATTTGCGTGTACCAGCAGGAACCTCAGCGTGCTGATAGGCTTGTGGTGGGTACACTGATATCAGTGCTAGATGTTCAGACAGCTGACTAATGTAGGCCCTAAGGTAGACTATGTTGTCTTGTGTTGGTTTGTTTCTTGTTGACCTCCATGTTACATCCGTGTTCAAATACTGATCTGCGTGTGATACCTTCCGATATACAGACTGACCTGTTGTACCGGTTTAGTTCTACTGTGAACTTGATGTTATCGTCACTAGACCCTAAACATTGGCTATTACGCGAGCTTGTGTCACGTGATGTAGGTCATGTGACACAACCTTGAATGCAGTCCGCTGAAGATGGCCGCGAGATGCTGCCCTGCCGGAAAATGCAAAAAGGTTTCTTGAGAGGTAAATACTCCCAATATGTTTAAACAAGAAACCAGAACACCGCTACACCCCAGAGTACTACCGCACAGCTTCATGTGGAAACTGTGAATAGTAGTCTAAGCCCGATAGTTACACTTATGTTTTTCGCAAATGCTTACGTTGATATAGGTCTAACGTGGCAAAACTTGCTATATGCTATTCGTTGAATTATCGATTGATCTGTTTCGAAAAACGTGAACGTACAACATGAACAGTGTCACTATTTACTTATTTGATCATACTATTATTATGCACACACACACACACACACACCACACACACACCACACACACACACACACACACACACACACACACACACACACACACACACACACACACACACACACACACACACACACACACACACGTGCGTGAAAGAGAGAGTGTGTGTGTGCACGTGGGTGTGTCGGTGTGTGTGCGTTTGTGGGTTTGTGCGTGTGTGAGTCTGTGTGTTTTATGATCTCAAAAGTGTTTTGCCAACCCCCTCCCAGGGGAACCCTTTTGTTCACGGTCCCGCGGCCCTCATAGACATCCAAATTCGGTTTGGGGCGTGCAAGGCAAGCGCGAAATCTGCCCACAAAAAGGCCGTCCAAACCTGTGGGCCCCTTTTTCTTAAAAATGAACATGTCAGGATCTGTGTCGTGCGGGCAATAGCAGGAAATTGAGCGTACACCCTACAAGGCCTGTTAAATTTTCCCTAGTCGTTTTTGGGGTTTTCTTTCCTTTGTTAACGATGAAATACAAACTAAATACCAAATGAAGTAATACAGATGTAAACAGACATAACATTATAATAAATGATATTACAAAACACACACACACACACACACACACACACACACACACACACACACACACACACACACACACACACACACACACACACACACACACACACACACACACACACACACACACACACACACACACACACTTCTATAGACCTAATAGACAATGCGACCTGCTGCTTCAGGCTGTACGTACAGACTTATCATTTACTACCGACAGACAGACATTCGTTTCTCCAACCGACTGAGACAACGTGAATCGGGTGTAGCCGTTTACATTGTATTGCTCAACGCTTCTAAACGGCAGCGAAAGTATTAAGACTGTGTACTTTCGACTTGAAGGTTGCGAGTTCTAACCGCTACACAGCTGATTACCACCGATAAGTTGAAACGCCCGAGAAACAAACAGCGCCTGCCAAACCTTGTGTTTCGATGTTACTTACATATATTCCTCCCAGAAACGGTCCCTGTCGTCCGCTGGCACAAACCTATATGTTTCCCTTCGGTGACTGTCTCGACCCGGATCTATGGAAGGGTCTTCTGTAATACTATCTCGGTGCAAAGTCTCGTAACGTGCGGCGGCAACAGCAACAACACAACCAGGACTTCGTCATCCGTTTTGACGTTAAGCTGCTATAATGTCATAGTTCAATTCCGTAGAGACGATCAGCCAAGCCAGGGGTACTGTAGCGCAGTGCAGATATATCTGGCTACCAAGGATGATATGAGCTGATACTATTTATTACAGTGAAATTAAAGACCATGTGATCTCATCTCTGTAATTATGCCTGCTTTTACATTTCATACTGCTAATGGGAGGTAATTTATTATATACGATACATTTATTATTTTATGTTGTGTTTTAAATTTTTATCCTTTTAAAACTAGTGACAATATGTGGGTATGATATGATGTTATAGGATACGACATATGGCGACTGTTGCTAACTTCCTGGTTGTTCAAGGAACCGGTCGAAACTGCAGCTGTACTCTTTCCTTCCGACCGGTGTAGATAAGAATTTTCACAGCCGGAACCCGATACTCCCACCGCTGAGGCATAGCAAGACCCATCGTCTATACGCTATGTTGTACGCGGTGTGGCCGTAGGGAAACTACTTTCGACGTAGCGTACAGGTTCGATTGCGTGTGATGGACAGGGTAACCCCACCACAACCATCCTCTTGCTGTAATAATTGTGTGTGCGTGCGTGTGTCAAAGGTAGGTTTCAGTTTTTCTGTCACTCGATTTTGGAAGTAGTGGAGATCAAGCAGGAATTCTGACTCATGTAAGTGCCACCGTCGCGCAATTGTAATCGCATCGACCATCGAACCGTGCATCGCATCACGTCATCATCACCCATTAATGTTTGGCGTTGTGAATATCAAAACAAAAAAACACGATGGCCCTTATCGGCCATCATAGATTTTGACCTTTTTCATGACCTGCCGGTGTCACCATTTGCATTGCATTGGTTCGCTAACCCCAACCTAACCTGTGTGTGCTGTGTGCGTGCGTGTGTGTGCGTGCATGCGTGCGTGCGTGCATGCATGCGTGCGCGTATGTGTGATTCTGGCATTGCCGCAGATTTAGCATTGAGGAAGTGGCCTATTTTTGTAAAGAAATGTATGTATTCCACAATTTCTTTTTGAAAATCGACGCTGTAACAAAGTAAAAAGATTTCCGCACAGCCAATATTGACAAAGCCGCTAAATATGTACAGTCTACCAAACATGTTTAGGAGATCCACAAGAGAATAAACTAGTGATGTATAACTTCCCATTATGTTTTGTAGATCGTCAAAGAAAACCGCATACTGTGGCACAGGCCTAATGCGTATTCCATGGAAACAGCGTTTAGAAATGTCATTTGCTTGTTCAGTGCAATGTAGAATTGAAATGTCTTGTGTCTACATATTTCACCTCAAAAAAGCACGAGATGGCTGCTCGTGAGTGTGATTTGACAACATCGGCGTCTCAAAATTTATTTAAAACCGAAACCAACAAAAGCCTCACGTTCGCTATTTGTACAACTAAATCCTGCTTATTTTCGAACGTTGTACGTCATAATTCGTCTACTTTGACGTAGTTACGTGCAAATACACGCAAAGAGATTGAATTATCGCTCGCACTCGCTACGCTATATAACGCACCAAACGATGGCGGTCACGTTTACAGAGGTCAGACGAGTGTCGTACGTGTCGTACGTGGTGACCTTGAACTGGATCAACATTCTCCTGTCTCTGGCACTTGCCCCCATTGCTATATACATGTACGTGCAGGTGAGGCAGGCGTCGAGACTCCTCGCGGAATACAACGACAAGACGCTCTCGGTTCTGCTCATGGCCATATCCGGCTTGTGCTGCGGGTTCAATTTAATCAGTGCTGCCATCTGGTTCGTTTCCGCGTATCCGCGCATGCGCAGAGGCGCTCTGATGTTCCTGCTCTTGACTCACTTTCTCTCCGTCTGCGTCTGTAGCGCCACGATCGCCGGCGCCATATTTGCCTTCATACACACGTCCAGTTTGGCCAAACTGTCACTGCGGTAACTTTCCGTTTTCCTAGAGAAACACTTTCGTTCGTGAGTGCGTGTGCGTGCGTGCGTGCGTGCGTGCGTGGGTGCATGCATGTGAGCGTTTGTACACGCGCATTTCATTATAAATCACCACACGCAGATCGGTTTTTATTTCCTCAGCAGCGTCAATGTGTTTAGTATATATTTTATTCGATAGGTGGCTCCTCGTGATCAATAATTTTATTTTCCTCGCGAACTACAGTAATAATATTTATAGAGGGAAAGATCTACTGTGCTCAAAGCTCTATACAATACAAAACAAAACCAGTTACTTAATGTGTGTTATAAAACCTGTAAAAAAATTCATTCAGAAAACAATGTGGAACACGTTAAATTAGTTATATTAATACCCTTCACCAACCACCCACGCGTAATGCTTAATACATTTACGATCATTTTGCGAACCTATATTCGTCTACACCTTCGTATTGTTCACGTTCTGACCAGCCGCCCATCTACTGCATTGCTTGGCCTTACAGCAACGGCCTAGCGAAAGCCATGGCTAAATACCGCTTATACGGCGAGGTCAAGAGAGAAATCGACAATCTGCAAATTAAATACTCTTGCTGTGGTAACAAAGGTTTGGAGGATTGGTTCAATTTGGATTGGCATAAACTTACCGGGTAAGTTGGATGAATCGATGGTACAACTGACAGTTATTTACCGCAACCTTATATAATTATATAGTTTAAAAATAATTACTTTAAATCTCCTCAATACTAAAGGGGCTTTGTGAATATGATAAATTGTAATAATTTTAAAAACCGTTGATAGCATCGATGCTACCCGCCCCAATAAAAAGTGGAAAAGCCAATAAGTATCTGTGTAATGTAGATCTATGAGCAGAATTTGTCCACATTTGGAGCTCTCTGTGGACTATTAAACTCATTTTACAGTTTCATTTCCTCCAAATGGACCCCTCGCCCACTTACCCACATCCTGGTTTGCTTGGATTATTTGATTTTTATATTGACAAAACCCTTAATAAGTGCACACGTTTAGTAAGCACGAAGCTTTGCTCGGTATTTGAATGTAACACATTAAAGTGAACTCGAACAGTCGTTTAATGCACCTACTTCACAGGCTACAGGCAGATGACATCACCACGAGTTCTTGGAATTATTCTGTAACGTCCCATGATCCCCACGACCAGAACCATCGAAGTTTCTTCTAAAGTAAACGGGCGGCGCATTCAATCAAGAGGTCTGAGAGCGCGTAGCGGGACATACTTTTATTTTAAAAGGCTAGAGGTGGGGGTATGCAATTTGTTTAAACCTCCTTAGGCCCGCGTTGATCCGCATCATCGAGTAGTCTGCCATGATTAAGACTAAGTTACGCGTCACCCTTAACTGCAGGAACGACACGATGGACGACGTGCCATTCAGCTGCTGCAACCCGAAAGTCCTTCGTCCGTGCGTCCACGAAGGGTCAGTAATGCTTCCACTGTTGGCGACACCGTCACCACCGCTTAGCTCTTTACGGGCATGTCTGTTGCTAAATCAAAATTATCTGTAAGATTGTGGTACACATCTATGCTGGGTGACTTGTATGGTAATGCCACTTCGTTGATCGTTGGAACCTACAATTGCATGACAATATTATTATATAAATACATGTTATGTGCATGCTGGACTAAAACCATGAACAGTATGACATATTGTACGGCTTCAACTGCCATCAGTTGACGGGTGTTTGGGATGTTAGGAGGGTTCTACACATATTCGCTCAGCGTGGGTTAAAAATAGTCCGTCTTCCATATATTTCATATTTATACACATTCATGGGGAAAGAATCTACACAACCAATGTGTGTCCCATTCGTGTTCATGCTAGGTTCAAATGGATACTTTTTTATAGCCAGTCTTCATTGCTCCTTCACAATCTCTTACTTCTTCTCATCTAGACATTTCCTCTAGCGTATTAAAGAAATAACTATGTTCATACCAATCGTTCTAGTACATTAGCGCGTGTGCCAGTGTCATCGTCGGGCGATGGTACATCCGATAAAGCTGTCTAACATACCCAGGGGCACTGCTGATTATAAAACAATTTATAAGCCTCATTAACCCCCTCTCAGGTCGCCTTGTGGAACGATACGATAAGCAGTGGAATCACTTGCCAGCAAGTTACGGTGTTCTTGATTTCCACCACACACGGTGGGCCGAGTAATTTCACCGGCCTTTCTCGGAAGACGAACGTTTTATAACTGCGTTGTTTTCGCCTGCAACCGGCGAAGTTGATTACTTGTTTAATTCGGCTAATTTCCACACACCGCGTGGAAGATCAGCCATGGTTAGCGGACATTCAGTGGTCATCCCTAGCTTGTGATGATGACCCGATCACGTCCGATAGTCTCTTGTAGATCAATTCACTAACATTACTAAAAGCTGTTAAAGGGAGTATGCCTCTTGTCTTTACTTTTACTTTTCTTGTGCAATTTTATTATACAGTATCAGTTACGTCTATTATAAGGCACTGGAAACCCAAAAACGTTTTAACGAAGCAGCATCATTGTATAATAACCGCCGCGCTGTCACGCATATCGCCACCTTGTCATTCAAGTCGCCGAATAACCAGCTGGGATAATTGCGAGTAAGGTCACGACCCGCGATAACAACTAAAGTTCAACACGCATGCCTTCACATGATCGCGTGTCATGTTATGATCTCATAAGTAACCGACAACCTGAGACACAAACGACTGCGCTGAGTGTAAACAATAATATATTATTGAATCATCACGAATCACAAAATTTCACTACCAAAAATATTTCATTAAACCTATAAAATATATGTTTATCCTTAACAGTGTTCTAGGATACATGAAAACTGCCAACACCGTGACGCCCCGCCCAGGGTATGTCATGGAAATGGCGTCTTCGGTAACACAACGACGGATATTTGCATTTTGAAACAAAACTCATTAAATTTAACAATGCATTTTGTTTAACGATGACTTTCCCTTAAGAGCTCTTTATCTAAGCTCTTTATCTAAGTGAAACGGTCCTCTGATGTCCCTCACCTTCAGCGTTAGGGCCAACACACACGTGAACTACAACTACACGGAGGAGACGACCCTCTACACTAGCGGCTGCATCACGGCGCTGGAAGGGTGGCTCCAGGGCAACTACGTCCGTTCCGCCGGCTTTCTCTTGATATCAATCTGCACAATTCAGGTAGATCGGCACAGTGTTCTAATAGCTATATGCAACATCGTATCTTTAACCGTTCAAAGAGCATAATTATATTGAATAACGTTAGCGCAGTTGATAAATGTTTGCTTTCTCACGGTGTAGGCGAGCAAGCATGTGAGAGGAGGCAAGTCACTTTCGAGGTACATTTGCATGCAGCGCGGCTGACAGGGGATGAAGGGGTCATACGGGAAAAAATAAAGACACCATTGTCTGTGATATAACCCAGTGTATGTTAAACGACTGCTTTCTTGTGAAACACCTTCAAATTTGGCATATAATCTCAAACACATAACTTTTTTATGTTATATGTATTGAAACACAAAACCACAAATAAAAACTGAAAGTGTTCTCTATTACTGCACTCAGTGCACTGTGTATATCATTTTCAAAACACACACACAAATAATTATGATACATTGCAAAACCTACAAGTGTCCCAAGATCCTCGGAAGATTCATCCATGATCACTGTTACACTCGGGATGTGATGCTGTTTAAAACAAAATGTTGCCATCGGTAAAGAGTTCATCTGATTGGCGAGTGGCCAGACATGCAAAGAGAGACAGCATCTGATTGGTTCACCTGTTCGGCATGAGAGCCAATCAGCGTCTCTATCCTTTCTTTCCCAGGCAGAGTTGAGGGGCTTAACAGTGCTGCCACCTCACGGAGCCTGGGTAACCGAGGCTAAGCCATCTAGTGAATCGGGCAACCGTCATATTGTTTTCGTAAAGTATTACTATCATTCTTTCGTCGACGTTTCGCCACTATTGTGCTTGATGTTCATGAAACTCTTCAAGAACATTTAGTGGAATTCAAGAACATTCTAAGGTACTCGAATGAAAACTTCAAATTCAAGATTTTCGCCGACGTTGCCCCGGCAATCTCCGACTACGGCTACCCGCATTACTCGCCAGCAACTTGCTGAAAGTCCACTTCAAAATAGCTCCCAAAGTCAGTTTAACTGCCTGAATTAGTCAAATCCATGATTATTATCACGCATTTTGCCAATACACAATACTACAATAATTCGACTTATATCATCGAAGCGATACATAAATAAAATTGCTTGACCGGGTCCGCGGCAACATTGGTTGATCATGACATAACATATATTGGATAGACCAATCATTAGGTTATCCACTGGTGCGACGCTTTCCTGATTCCGACCGTATGAATGGGAGTGTAAATTACTGACGCAGAGCGTAGTAAAATCAACTCTATTTGGTCATCTACTACAATGACATGCACCTTTCCAGTGGTGCGCGTGCGAAAATTGCAAGCTATGCCATGATTCGCAGTTCTTATAGCTAATCAAAGTGCGGATAGTTTTAAAAGGACGACGGTCGCGAATGCGACCTTCGCCAGGAATCGACAAAAAGTTGAGTAATTGTTTATTATTTTGACCAGTTTTGCCTCCCCCATATTAAAAAAAATAAAAACCGAAAATCCGGATTTGGACAATTCACAGAAATCATCAAATCGGGTTCACGATTCGAGTACCCTAGAAATGGCTAGAATGGTCTTCCGCGGAAGAATCTCATGTCTGACGAGGATGGGCATCTGTACGTCGTCACGTCGTGCCTTGCACTGGAACTTCTGCATTTCAGCACAGGTTAACATTTTGTATCATGGAAATAATCTAGCCCAATGATGCCAATCAAGATTATGAACAACAAGAAATGTATCAATAATAATAGTCTTATATGGCACTAAACTTTAGCCCTTCGTTCTGTTCAGAGCGCTTTACAAAACAGTTCACCTTTTTGCCACTGAAATACTAAGAGCAATGTTTAAGAGATGTGTTTTCAAGCCGTCTTGTTTAAATGACGCGACGGTGTCACACTGTCAGCCTGTTTGCGGTAGTCGTGTGACTTGCTCAAAGAAAACATCGAACGTTAAACGCCTGATAAGCATAGCAATTTTGCAGAGGTGGCCCAAACCTCCCAAACCGTCCGCAGTACTCATGGCGCATTGACGCTTCTATGGTCGTAACGGTGAAGCGGTAATAGTTTCAATAGTTGCTCCTCTGTCATCGGTACGTCTGCATGATGTGGCAATGAGTCTGCTGTACTTATGTAGTTCTTCCATTATTCTAGTTGCTGGACCTAATTTTGGGTCGCTGCGCGCAGACCTCCATAAGGGAAGCTGTGAAGTCGGGAAGTCCGACTGCGACGACGCCAGGGTACCTTGTGACGCTCAGTCGGAAGGTGTCGTCAGACGAAGAAGGCAAGTGTAACTACAACTAGTCTCGCTTAACCGACTCTCGCCCGGCTGCATAAAGTCACCGAGGTGGAGATGTGAGGGGCAGAATACATAACAATATACTGTATCAAATATGTTTTCGTGCATACCATACAGTTCACACATGAACGCACACACCGACAAACACAAGACATCGCCGACACACGCACGCACACACGTACGTACGTACGTACGTACGTACACACGCACGCACGCACGCACGCACGCACGCACACACACACACACACACACACAAACACACACACACAAACACAGCTTGTAACTTGTTGCTGGTCAGTTTGTTAACTTGGCCTCTATACTGAAAAGTATACTCTCGCATACTCTCTCTTCCCGCCGTCCCCCCCCCTCTCTCCTCATACGCACATCCAGTCTGGCAAAAACAACATTTGCGCCGACATTTATCATGAACATCAGTATGCAGTAGCAGGTTGAGGTTAGAAACGGTCGTTACCAGAATGCCACACTAACGTACTTACGTTCTTCTGTGTACATACTTAAAGGAGGAGAAGAAGAAGAAGACGAAGAGCTGGGAGATGAAGAAGAGGCCATATTGGTGCAAGATGAAGACTTTCGCGGTGATGAGCCCACCTTGGACCAACGTCGAGCAAGCAGAAGACCATCGGCGTTTCCGCCACAGCCGGGATCTGCAGACGGTTTACCAGATCGTCGAGAGAGCAGAAGACCGTCGGCATTTCCACCACGGACTGATTCGCCGGAACCGTCGCCTTTCCCGGACAGACGAGAGAGTCGACGACCGTCAGCGTTTCCACCACAGTCAGAACATTCGATGGTATCGGACCGTGGTGAAAGTCGAAGGTCAACAGCGTTTTTACAACCGCCAGGTCCACAAGAACCTTCGCCGTTTTTGGATCGACGAGAAAGCCGAAGACCATCAGCATTTCTGCCACGTGTTGATTCGTCGGAACCTTTGCCTTTCTCCGACCGACGGGAGAGCCGAAGACCATCAGCATTTCCGTCACGTGTTGCTTCGTCGGAACCTTCGCCTTTCTCCGACCGACGGGAGAGCCGAAGGCCGTCAGCGTTTCCGCAGCTGACTGATTCATCAGTTCCTTCGTCCTTTTCGGAAAGGCCAGACATTAGAAGACCGTCAGCGTTTCCGACACCGTCGCCACAAAATCTACTTTCACCATCGCGGCAACCGAGTCTATCTCCATCGCAGCAATGGACCCCGCCGCCACCGCCGTCGCCACCGCCGTCGCCACCGCCACCGCCGCCGCCGCCGCCGCCACCGCCGCTTCCTCCAGCCGCCAGGCGACAGTCTGCCTGGCAGAACGTGCCCCAAATGTTCGTTGCTCCCACGGCTTCCTCTTCGACACAAGCACTGGGACACACGTACCCGACAGGCATGTCACCAGAGGGGCGAACGTCCCAGACGATCGTGTCGCCACAGAATGTTCCCCTGGATCCCGCGTGGGTGGCGTACTTCAACTATCTGCGACAGCTACCGACTTCCCAGCCGTTTGTCACGCCGCCGTCAACGTCTCCGCCACCACAAGTACCACAGCCTCCGCCACCGCCACCGCCACCGCCACCGCCACCGCCGCCACCTCCATCTCCACCACAGCACCAGCAGCCACCGCGCAGACCGGACTACTGGACAGACCAGTATCCCGAATCTCGCCGTTTTTACGGAGACCAAAATGGAGGATATCCACGTCAGATGTTACCCTGGTTACCCACGTCACAGGAAGCAGGTTGGTCTTCGCCATCACCTGGACATTCACCTGTTATGATCCCCGAGCGAAGATATCCGCCTGGTATGACTGCTGAACGACGATATCCACCCGATATGACCCCAGAGCCAAGATATCCACATGATATGTCTCCCGATTGGCGATATCCGTACGATATACCGCCTGGTTGGAGAGGCCCATACGACATGCCTGCCCTTCGGAGAGACCATTACGATATGCCACCGTCTAGGCGAGACCCATCCGACTTTCCTTCGTATAGACGAGACCCCTACGAATTTCCCCCATCTAGACGAGGTGACCAGTATGACATGCGTCCGTCAAGACGAGACTCGTACGACGACTTTAACGACACGGTTGGTGCCAGGACACGGCGGAGAGAAGACAGATCGGACCGGGTGAGGTCGAAGAGACGGGGGCGTCGCGACGGTCAACACATCGAGGACAGTGTCATCTATTTTGACAACGAAGACGAACTGCACGAGCTGCTGCGAGAGTACGTGGGTAGTGACGACTCAGTCAGTTACGACGGCGACGATGTCGCTAGTAGGTTCAAGAGGCGTCGACGCGACTCGCCCTCCAGTGACTCCACCGACAGCGGCATCTCGACGCGGCAACGAAGTGGCTGGCGGAGATGACGTTGCATCCGGTGTAGTTCCCATTGACGTATAATTGGCGAACCTAGCGGCCAAAAAATAAACGTTTAATGCGCCTAGGATATCCGTGTACTGAAAATATAAATAATCAAAAAATTATTCGCTGACTATTTCATTCCAAATAGTTATTTACTATTGACAGTGACAATCAAGTTGTGGTATTTTGGAGACGGCATGAACTCATAATGTTTTATTTGGCCTATGGCATGTCAACCGGTGATTTTTTTCTGTCTTGTAACGTAACAGAATGTGGGTCCTAAACGGATCCAAAACGACCATACTTTTATGTGTTCGTTTCTGTCACCATGGAAATTAGCTCTGGTGAAAGTGCAATGGGTAAAAATATATGTTGAAAACACCTCGTTTTTATCAAGCTTTATGTCAATAAAACAACGCATAGTCAATAAAACAATCATGTGAACAATAAAAACTTATAATATATATATATATATATATATATATATATATATATATATATATATATATATTACATAGTTTTGAATTATATACAAAATTTATTGACATAAAACTTGATGTAATATAATGAGTGAGTGAGTGATGAGTGAGTGAGTGAGTGAGTGAGTGAGTGGGTGATGGTGAGTGTAGTGGTGAGTGGGTGAATGTGAGTGAGTTTAGTGAGTAAAATGGTGAGTGGTGAGTGAGTGAGTGAGTGAGTGGTGGTGAGTGGTGAGTGGGTGAGTGGGTGAGTGGGTGAGTGGGTGAATGTGTGAGTGAGTGAGTGAGTGAGTGAGTGAGTGAGTGAGTGAGTGAGTGGGTGAATATGTGAGTGAGTGAGTGAGTGGGTGAGTGGGTGAGTGGGTGATGTGTGAGTGAGTGAGTGAGTGAGTGAGTGAGTGAGTGGTGAGTGGGTGAGGTGGGGTGAGGTGGGTGGTGGTGAGTGGGTGGGTGAGTGGGTGAGTGGTGAGTGGTGGTGAGTGAGTGAGTGGTGAGTGGTGAGTGAGTGGGTGAGTGAGTGAGTGAGTGAGTGAGTGAGTGGGTGGAGTGGGTGAGTGGAGTGGGTGAGTGAGTGAGTGAGTGAGTGAGTGGTGAGTGAGTGAGTGTGTGAGTGAGTGAGTGGTGAGTGGGTGAGTGGGTGAGTGAGTGAGTGTGTGAGTGAGTGAGTGAGTGAGTGAGTGAGTGAGTGAGTGAGTGGTGGTGAGTGAGTGGGTGTGAGTGAGTGAGTGAGTGAGTGAGTGAGTGAGTGAGTGAGTGAGTGAGTGAGTGAGTGGGTGAGTGGTGAGTGAGTGAGTGGTAGTGAGTGAGTGAGTGGTGTGTAAGGAAGCAGTTTGCCAAGCACGCGTATTGACAGGCTCACACGCTATGATATACTAAAGAAAAACATTCATGTGCGAGACATGTGGAACACAATTTCTCGTGAGTTCTGTTTAGCGACTCAAAACAAGCGTACGCATACGGGTCAGAAATCGTTCGAATGTGGCAAGACTGTTACCTTACACATGTGACACATACTAGGCCTATTGTGTTTAGTTAATAGACAATACCAAATTGTGATTTAGGGAGGCATATGCGTACTCACGTCGGGGACGAACATTTCAAATGTGAGACATGTTAGTGTGTATGATGCTGCAAGCACTTAACGTGTAACTGGAATGCAGCTTGCCGTCTCCTGGAAGCCAAGCGTAGCCTACTGCCTTGACCATTAAATAGATTTATATATCGCCCTTCAACCATGTCGTTCTCAAACTCACAAAATCATTAATGCGTATCGATTCGATTAAAACATGTTGCGCTTTCCATCAACTAATAATTTGCAAAAACCGAAATTGCCTGCTATTAGGTTTGATGAAACACATGCATTTGTCGTACCAAACAAATAGCACCCCTTTGACAACTTAATCACTGACAACGGCATTAATGCCGGTAGCGTAATTAGGGCGTCTATAGAAACAGTTAATTGTGCTCAATTGTCTCGTGTTAGTGCACGATAGAAAATAACAATGTCACCGATCTTGCAATGTGTCTTCAAATGTTTACCAACCATTACTTATAAATAAACTATATAGGGTCTATTTTGATCAATGTAAAATCTAGGAGCATGTTTCGAAATTATTTTACTCTTTTCTATCCCCTCTCCGGCATGAAACACACCCATACAGCCGTACACATGAAACCTAAACCGATGCGTTCCGTTTATTTCAATGTTCCTTTTGTCAGTCGCTGGTGTTGTCGATCGTGGTTCATTAAAACCGCTCAGTTATCTGTGCGATTAGACTTTCGCGAGTGAAAAGAATAGACAAGCGAGACTGGAAAGTCGGAGATTCGTTCGTGGGAAATAGTTTCGTTCGTGAGATGTCGGTCAGAGATTATCGGACACATGGAATGAAGGTGACACAGGTCGGAGCAACAGTAATGAACAGTGACTGCAACGGAAACAGAGGGGCGGGAGCGAGAGGAGGAGATGAAGAGAGAGAAGGGAAGGGAGAAAGGGATGAGGAGTGAGAGCGGGTAGAGAGGGAGAGGGGAGAGACAGAAAGGGAGGGAAAGAGGGGATGGGAGAAACAGAGAAGGACACGAAGAGTCGGGTGTTGGAAGCAGCAGTGAAACGATATCAGGGAATACCAACAACAAACTGACCAAAGACATGAACACGATGTAATAGCAACAGTAGTTGGACAAACGTTGTGTTGACGAAGCTGTCACCCGTGGGTTGGGCGGATGTGTGGACAGCTTCGGGCGCCCCGTCCTGTTGCACTTGCCAGTCCGGCCGCCGTCCGAACACACGATGTATGAAATAAATTAATATAACATTCATGTCCCGGCGGCGGTGTCCGTAAACTGCACCGATGTGAATACACATACTACACCGGGCGGTCGACGCTACGAGCGGACATTGCTGACCCCGAGGCACGGACAGATCGACTGTGGATGTGCTTTGATGAACGCCGTTGGAGCGACGACAGTTAGCGACGGGTTTATAGGTGCAAGATCTGTTCTCGGATGACAGCGAGCCCAGTCGAACTTTGCGGGCGGCGATCAGCTGGGTACGACTGTCAGCAACGTGGACGGGTTTGGCTCGATGTTTGCTCGTACGGTGTATCCCGATATCGGGATGTTGTCCTACGTCGACGTGGACGACTACTGCGGACCGTTATGCAGGTGAGACGTGGATGATTAGTAGGGGTGGTCTGCTGGGGTAGTGTTAACGATACGGTAGTAGGCCTGGTGCGATACTATTGCAATGGCATGGCGATAATGTCGCGATAATACCATGGAGTACGAGATGTCCAAGAAAACTATAGTCCAAAGCCATTAGCAGATGTTCGTCTTGCAGCAGTGTCAGACAACGGAAGCAGTCGATACGTGAACTTGTGAACAATACTATTAATGTCGACGACTCTTCGTATTAAGTCCACTTGTAAATTAAATTACAACGTTAAATATTGTTTACTAACTGGTTTTTGTGTGATACCTGCAGTCCTGCTGCCATGCTGGCAAACTATCGTTGTAATCGATAGTCCAGTGAACAATCGACGATAACCATCAATATGGCGATCGATAATTATTTTGCAAGAGCATATTTTTTCTCCAAATAACATGTGAAATACCAAAGTGACAAAATAGCGTAATTGCTTACATAAATAAACAGTGAAAAGTTTGTTTAACTAAATATGTAGAACCTTCACTATTGCCAGGCTCGTGGCTGTGACACTCCAGCGCCCCATGCGGCGTGGTGGTCAGCATAACTTTGCTGGTTTTATAACTGTAAACTATTGACTTTCATGCGCATGGTTTAGTGAATAAGTTGGGTGTTTGCGTCGCCTTAGGCTCTGGTTATGATATTATTTTTGGTGCAGCTCATTGCGGGAAACACAGAAGGCATAACGGAACATTTTTTTGAATCATCACAAATTCACTGAGAATAAGTTGGAAAACTGAAAGACCCGGGTTCGAATTAGGTGCATGCTGCTTGGTCGAACCCTGGGAAAGTTCATTCACTCTATAGCGTTCATGGTTCACACAACAATATACAGTCACACCACAGACCGGAATGGGGCGAAACTAGTAGAAGAATACAATCATCAGCTGGATAAGAAAGATCAAAACGCTAAACAACGAGACAGCGAACAAACGATCTGTCTCACGTCTGTCTTAGACGTCACGGGTACAGGTGGAGTCTACAGAAGGTAATACCTGCCACATAAGGTAATCATCGTCTTGGATATGTCAAAAGAAATTGTCTGAATAGCTACGCCCAAGAAAAATCTATGATCGCACTTTCATTTTTTTCGTAATTCTGGAGAATTGTTTTTAAAACTCACCCGCACAATTAAGATTGCGTTATTATTATTATATAACTTAACGACAAATGTACCAATACTATTATGAGAACAGTAAAGTATTTAATAGTATTAACACTATGCAACACTACATGAAAAATAATGCTTGTGTTTCCTTAGAAATACTGTTATCGTGAAATGATTGGTAAACATCATACGTTTGAACACGCAAATAAACAGTCCACTTTGAAACAGACACCGTCAACGTTTCAAAATGACGTACGGAGAAATACGGACGATTTGCGTGACAAAGGTGTCCATTATTGCCGGCGATGTGTGTCACCAGGGTGTGACGCATCGCCAGCAACTGTTCCGTCTGACGCCTTTATGGCCGTCACGCCTTATGACGACATCAATAATTAGCGGCAGTTCCAACAGAAACGACATTAACAGACATTGATTCTGTTATATCCGCGGTCGAGAACGATTCTCTGATCATGATCGTTTCCGCATGGATGGGCAAACACGGGCAGCCATGCGGAGTCAGGAGGATATGACCGATCATGGCCATTAGCGCCACCGCTTCGCCGCTGTAGACCAAGCAGGAGCCGAACAGGAGCCCGTACGATGGAGACCAACCAGTCGCCAGGATCCAGCGTTACCTCAATGTGACTGAGCTCGCGACATCATTGAACGAAAGGTGTTTGGAAGTGTTATTGTCCGTGGGTGGTATTAACACATTGTTGTTTTTAATGTAGGAAGAAAAAGCTCGTTGCCATGATGGGGAGGCCCCGAAACGTAAGCTCAGATAAATTGTTGAAAAGGGACGCGCGGTGATGTCCACGAGAGCAAGGGATGGATGGGAAAGAATATATTTCAAGAGAAATATAAGTATTTTGATTTGACGATAGGTTGATGTCGTTCCAGGTAATTTCAATGCAATGGTCTAAATGCCGGTGTCGCTATAGAAAAAGCTCGCTTGCCAATGATAAGCTTGCTCTTCGAAAGAAAAAATGTGTGTGAGGTAATTTGACGTTCTCGGGGATAATAGAAACAAAAACGCAGAACGCAAACCAACAAAAGTGTAGAAATGACACGATATCTAAACGTGATTGTCCTACATTTGATCCGATGGCTAACGGGATGCAAATAAAACAATATATATATATATATATATATATATATATATATATATATATATAATATATATATATATTCATATATATTGTTCAAATCAATCATTAGGGCTGCACAGAGCGTTTTACACTTGACACCTGTTGACAGGGACACCATTTCGATTTCTCTTGGAAGAATTCATCCAAGCCGCATTTAATGCGCGATATACGTAAATATCAACGACAGCTAGATGTCACTTATATGAATGAGAGATTTGGAGCAACATAAAGTAAACGAACTTGCCTAAAGTTCGACGCAACATAATAGGATTCTAACCAAGGTTTCTTAATTGAGAGTTCTATGCTCTACCCACAATACCACGGCCTGACAAAACAGTGTGACGTCACTGGAGGTGTGCAATTGTTGGACAAGAAGTTTTTAGTAGTAAAATGTTGTTACATTAGTATTTAAGCTCAGAAATTGTATGCCATATAAAATGGTAATTTGACAGACACGCAAATCATCCTATGATAAAGTTACATTTCAGTTTCGCTGAACACGTGTTGGTAAGATTCATGATTCAAGACTTTATTGTCCAATTAAAACATCACATTAATACCGAAATTGTTCTTCAGTTACACAGAAAAAATTACAATAATAAGATTCGTGATCCATAATATATACGGTTAATATGTCACATTAAAATGGTAATAATACTAATCAGCAGTAAAAATGGTAAGGTAAATAAATTATGTATATAAATAAGTACTCTAAATAAATAAGCATGTAATAGTCCTTAAAAGGTCATTTGATAAGACACAATGTGATGGCATTAATAATATATACTAAAATTGATCAATAAATAAGACTAGATAAATCATTCCATGGACGTAAGTGTATGGAATAAAAGAAGTATGCAGTACATTAAAATTTAGTTTTTTTATCTAGTGGAACTTTTAGACGTTTTTCTGGCGGAAGTTTATGAAAAACGTAATTCAGATGATGGGTGGGATCGTACAATATTTGTCTGGCCTTCCTTTTCAACGCAGCATTGTATATACTGGACAGGTGTTTCTGTTCGTTACCAATCAACTTGCTAGCTGTGTTGATAACACGAGCAAGCTTTATTTTATTCTTGGCACTGACCAATGTCATACCACGTGATTATGTTAAAAAGATAGAACGCTCTCTATTAAACCCCTGTAAACAAGTTGGAGAATGTGCTGGCTAACATCGACACTTTTCATGTTACTCAGACGGAACAGTCGTTGTTGCACTTTCTTGTAAACATAATCAACATGATCACAGAATGACAAGCTTTCATCGAGTAATGTAAAAAACAGTCAGAGCTGTGCAACTTGGGTCTGCAACAGCATCGCGCCCCCTGACTAAAGTTGATCTACCAATTCTTGTTGCAAGAGTGGCATACAATGTAAGACAACAGCAACACACACACTAAACTAGTTCGTTCGCTTCGCGAGATCGCAGGCCCCACCAGTCCTTGCCTTGGGTAACCAATGTCTAGGTTTATGGCTCGGCCATGTCTGCTCCATGGAAAACGGCCTTAGTCCAAAAAAGAGCCTTCTATGGCGAGCTGTGGTACAATACGGGTCAGCTGTCCAACTCTATACGCTTTGCAGATGCATCTAAGATAGCTGTAACATTATATCTGTTTGGTAAAAAACTATAGCTGTCAGTTTCTCCTACTGTGTGTCGTACATCTTAGTAGACGAGTCGTCAGAACCATCTAACCTCAAAGATGGAGTGCTTCGAGTTAATGTATCATCACCATTTTGAAATGATTTTATATCAAATCATCACTTCCGACAACTAATTATTTGCCTAAGTTGTCATGTGTATACCCACGATAAACGTGGCGTACCCAAGAAATGTAACCGTGATAAAGACTAGGGCCTGCGTCTGTCAAATGATTCCTTAGTTTCAAGCACTTTTCTTTCTTCGACAAAAATCCGCGAGCAGTATTTTTGTACAAAACAACCTGAAACAACCTGCGAAAGTGCATTGTTTCATTTGTATTAGACAGTCAAATTGCCGTAAATGCTGTCTGCCATTAGGCATACGTGGGAGGCCAATCTTAATACAATACACGACCTGTAATTACACACTTCAGCAAGAGACAGGCTTGTAGATATGCATGTATGCATATTGGATTAAGAATTTGGTTTTCGTTGTTGGAAAACG
>JAODUO010001301.1:40000-60000 GCA_025642075.2 Ridgeia piscesae
TGTTATAGTTGGTCACTGGTTAAGTTTGTTGTTGTGTGTAACTGGAAAACAGCAGCAGCCACTATAGTTGATATTGCGGTACAAAACTTAGAATATCGGTACTTTGTTGGTCTCAAAATTATCGTGTTAAAGCATTTAAGAAGCACCTAATGGTTGTTATGTTTGTGTCGCATGGTTGTAATTACTTAACTGCATCGTTTCGGAGGAAAACATCTGCAGCCACTGGTTAATGTTGCAGTGTTGTAATTGGACGTCAGGGTTTGTGGGGCGGGACGTCAGGGGGAGATTTCTACCATTGACCGAGTCGCGGTAAGGTTGACTCAGAGTGATCTCAATTGTCAGTGCTCAGCCGGCGTGTGACGGCAACCATGCCTATTCCCGCCAACCTGTAATTACTCACAAATTTGATGTGAATAGGAGCGAGCTGCTCCCCTTGAGAAAATTGTCAATTAGTTGTCCTCCCCATCCCAATGCACAGAAACGGGATCCTACGGTTGTGTTGGCGTTTTTTTATTAGGTTTCTGCCCGTTGAATAAATGCAGGACCCATTGGGCAGGTCGGCCTGCTTTGGGAGTGGACGGGTTTCTTGCGGGGGATGAGAGATGCGGAGACCTGGGAATGATCGGACGGAAGGGAGGAAATCAAATTAAATCTAGAACTGTGGCCATGCTGGTCCATTGTCTGGCTCATGGAGGTTAGATTTAATGGATTCCTGGACTTTGTGGTTAATCTGTGTTAAGTGTAGTGTCTTGATTTGGTGGGATGATTAATCACATCTGTGCTGTTGCAAGTTTATAATTTTCCTTCCAGGAAATTGTTTTTATATGAAAGCATATTTTTTTTATAAATCAGCCATTCGGCAAAATATTTGCTCACCAATATGTCAAAATTTAAACTTGAAATTATTTTGTTTTGCCCTCTAATTGAGTTTGATTGTGTTTATAAACAAGCTCTGAATCTAAAATGAAATCTGGTCTTGCTAATCCGGCAGTTTCAATTTCACCTGGCATTTCATTTATCATTTGTCAGACGAGTTATTCCTGTTAAATTGATCACTTTCTTTTGCCTGCATTTCCCACTGTGATACAGACAACAGTGGTGTACTTTTAATGATGATTGTCTTTTCTGCCACAATTCCCCCCTCTGTTTCCCCCACTATCCACTATTAACCCTCATTACAACCCCATTACGCCACCCAGATGTGCCCAGTTATTCAGGTTGACTGGGGTGTAATGTTTCACCTGAGTGCGTCTGGAACCAGCGCTAGACGGCTGTCACAGTAGACTTATGTAAATCACGGAGGTAACACCAAAGTGAAATGTGTTTTGTGCGTGACAATGGCGTTGTTCGCTCGTTTTTGCCGCTGCCTTTCAGCGCAGTGTGAGCAGGCTTTCAAAGAGGTGTGTGCTTATTATGTTAGCCGTGTTATGGTGGCGGTGCATTTGTGCTGCATGCCTCGCTCGACGTTTGGGGTGAAGTTCTTTGAGGCTCGCACACGACCGCAGCCAGGCTGGGGCATGTGACAGCACCGGGGTTGCCTTGCATGTGACACTACCACTTTCATACACGAGCGTTGGCAGTGGGACAGTTGACATTGTTGAATAACACAAAGTTGACACTTAACAATCACACAGAAGAATGACTGGTGGCACTGACAGAGGCTGGTGAGTGACATCAGTTCGGCGACTTTGCATGGACGGAGTCGAACTCTGAGAGAAGCATCAGTGAAAGACCCATGTGATATATACACCGGCGGTTGTCTCTTATTTACACATGCGATCTCAGCTGGAGACTGACAGCTGGCGTGGACGGCACGGTGTATCGCACCCAGAGCTTCCTCACCACCGGCGCATGTGGCAGTGAGAATGGTGAACACGCGTTTGCATGCGCGGAGGCATGCAAGCGGTGCACGCTGCACGCACTGACGACCAATGAAACAACAGAGGCAGCATCTCCGTGGAGTTCACGCCCGCCGCTGCCAGATTGATACGTGCTCAGATGAGATTAGTGGAGGTGGCTACTGGTTGGCTGGTTGTGTCGGTGTCGGCCGGCAAGAAGGCGTGAGAGGCTGAGCTGATCACCGATGGGGTTGTCACTGCTTCATCAGCATCGTCGCAGATGACACGTCGACGGCAGCGTCGGCGTCACCACTTCCGAGTGACGGCAACTGCACCACTGCAATCCGGCAGTCCCAACGTCGGGAGATGATCTGCTTTGACCAAGTCAATCCAACACATAGTTTGCTGCTGGCTCCGCACTGTACCGCCGGACTGCACCACTGCACCACCGCACCGCAGCACCACTTGCCATTTGGCACCACTGACACTAGTGACTCTCAGATGAATGCCGCGATGACAATGTCACTGTGTCATGTTGACTTGGCCAGTGGACACATACAACAGGCCATTCCAGCTGGTCAGATGTTTGCACAAGGCGCCTTCGAAGGGTCAGCATTTACTTGTTCTTTGTTTCACATTAAAACGTTCTTTTGTTTTACAACTAGGAACTTTTCCGATTTAAGAAACGGTATCTAAAATAATAATTTATCTGTTTTATTTTTTTTTCTTACATGTGTTTCGTTCCATTGTTCGGAACTTTTAAGGTTTACAAAATTTGATATGGTCAATTTGCTTTCGAAGATGGAGTCAGATTGTGTCTATATTATATTTTACCATTAGGTGTTCTTCTACACAGTAATTGTTTTGGAAACTTTATAATTTTAATTTAGATCTTTGATCAAGGTGCCTTTCCATGACATATTGGTGAGCAAATATTTTGCCGAATGGATGATTTATATGTCTGTCTGCTTTCCATTGCATGTTAACTTATTTTTAAACAAACTTTGTACACATCTATTTATTTATTTCCTATTTTCCCCACGATACTGAGCTTATCCTTTAAAACATAATTTTATTTGTTTTAGCAATTGGCCAAATGATTGTTCTTTCCTTTCCCAGCCAAATTGGAAAACACATTTTTAATCAGAATGAAACCTGAGCCATATCACATGACACCAATATGTTATCAAGACACAGTGTCAAAGTATTGTGTGTTTTAAATACTATGCTAATTTCTTAGAAAAGAATTGTTTAAGTCAATGTCTACTGCTAAATGCTTTCTGGTTAGTGATAGTCTAGCTGATATTTATAGACTACAAAGGTTTCTTATATATATATATATATATATATATATATATATATATATATATATATATATATATATAATATATATATATGTATAAAAAAATAATATATATAGTGGAGAATATTCAGTTAAACTTAATTTTTATTTTTATTTATAACTACATGTTAGAACATGTTAACTATTATATGTTACATAACTTTTTACAGTTTTGTAAATATTACATTTACCAGCAAATTGAAGTATGTATGTAATATGGCTAATTTTAGGGGTACAATTTTGAATGTTTGTCTAAGGTGCCTTTAAACGGTCAGAAATAGTCTTTTATGTTTTTCCCTTGCATATATGAACACATCCACTGCAGCATTGCTTTTTTAACATAGTAACATACTTTAAATAGTCTTAGTAACACACTGTATGTTATACGATCATTACCAAACAGTGGTTATTTAATTGTATTTAAAATATTGATCAATGCTTAGTATGTAGAACGTTTCACTACAACAGTTGTCTGATTTTACGAACTTTCAAGACATTTAAAATAAGGGATGATTCAGAAGCATTGTATGTCGAAGTTATACAGAAATAATGTGAATATACAGGTGTATAACAGTATACTGTATCGTTAATTCCACTTTTGGCAGGATCCCTGTAATTTTGGCATATTTGAATAGTAATTAAAAATAAGATGGTTCCCCTAATCCTGTCTCAAACTATGATATGAATACCATATGATATTCTATTGTCGTGGCATTAATTGCACATCATTGAGACCAATTTGCAGATCACCAGTTCAAAGAGTCTGTAATGAAGTTGGTGTTTTTATGTGGTTAACAGTTTTTAACTGGTATTCCTGTTTTTAAAACGAGACTTAGCTATTGAACTATGTCATTTAGCAGACCTGCTTGCATACAAATAATCCTACCAAGTCCATTCACTGTAGCTGCATGGACGTCTTGAACAAATTCAAGTCACTTTAGAATCACTTATAAAATATTGCTGTCTTCAACAAAAGCGAAAAACATGTTTGTCAAATGTGCAGTTCCACCCAAAATCCTTGGTGGTAGGTTGTTCTAATTATTACTTCTGTGTGTTCAGGTTCATTGTGTTGTACATAGTTTCTGGTTTCCATCAGGTTTAGGTAAGTAGGGAAGGTAGTATTAATGTGAGGAAGAAATTTAAAAACCATTTTGTATAAAAATGTAAGTATTATGTTTCAAATATATTCTTAATTTATATTGTTACCTTTTTGGATCAAATCAGTAAAATAATGATCTACAGACAAAATGCACTGTTTTATGGATGTATATATAAATAGAAGAATAGACAGGCATACTGCAAGGATATTCAAACAAGTATGGACGCTATAAATTAAGAAACAGCGACATGCTTATTAAAATGTTGACAAGAAGGAAGAAAAGCAGTGACCTTACTTAGCAGTTGAGTGATTTTTATGCTTTTAAGTTGTGCGTTACTTCAAGAAAAAACATGTGACTTCAGTAACAGAGCCCCATTGTACATTTACAATATATTATATATCTGTGCTAAAGGGTTCTCGTTTGTTCACTCTGCTAACCAAGCTGTTATAAAATAAGAGCATTAGTAAAACATTTTTTAAATCACAATTTATTTCTAAACTCTTGAGTTCACCACCTTGAAACAGTTTGTTGTTGGACAGTAAATAAAACACAAGTACTCCAGGTAGTATTCAAAACTAAAGTGTATAAAATGTTCCATTTATGTTCTAAAATATTCTAAAGTATATAATATGTTTTTGAAATATATATTACGTACACAGAATGGGAAGTTTGACTGTTGTATAGGTAGCAGTCATTTGTAGGGTATCATATCTCTCAGCTATGAGAAGTAAACAAAATTCTACATGTGGTTAATATCTTTTATGTCCACCGTTATTTGTGACAGACTGAAACGTAACCAGTGCCCAGAGTACCTCTAGGGCCACGTCGTTTATATATTGGGAGAATCATCAGTCATTCCTAAATAATGTATAATGGCTATGTAGATGTTAAATGTACAGAAATTACACACACACCAGAATGGTTGGTTGTTGCTACTCATAGATGAGACAAATTGTCAACATAGCTTCCTCGTCAGTTTGCAAATGGAAGTTTAGCCTTAGATAGTTAAATTTAAGGTATCCTGGGTTATGATAACATAAAATGAGACATTTTTCGCGCAGCTTCAGTGTAACAGGTGATTACCTCCATGGTGTGAGACATTTTGGGGCAGACGTTTTTTCTCAAAGAGAAAACGGTTAACTGCGTTTGCACGCTGGCATATCTGTGCCATTGATGGCAACCACAATTCAGCTTTTATTGTAATGTATTTCTCGGCTTCGGTTTCCAGTGATTTATTCACAATAATTCCTTTGTTAATGTAATATATAGGGGGTACCAGACATACATCCATTTCTGCCAACTGATTTGTGTGCAATAAAATATTTTTATTATATATGGCAGAGTGGCAGACCTGTACGTAGGATACACCTTTGCCAGTCCAAAACATTGTCCTGGTAAGCACGTGTGAATTTGCATACAGGTTTTGAAGCCAGTCCAGACATGTGTATATAACCAATAATACACGTACATACGCACGCACACACGCACGCACGCACGCACGCACGCACGCATGCACGCACGCACGCACGCATGCACGCATGCATGCATGCATGCATGAAATGTAATGAAATAAGCTTTTTGCTCCTAAAAGGTTTACTCTTTCATTTATTTACCTGTCCACTTCAGGAGGTAAAAAGGTCTTCAAAAATCACAGTCATTGAAAATGGGTATCATGCATGTGTTTGTAGTTTATTTCAGGTCATAAAACACATCTCAACTGGTCTGTATGTTGTAAAAGTTAACATCTATGTGTCCACACACAAAAAAGAGTGACTGGCAAATTTTTTATGCTGCATAAAGCCATGGATGGGTCTATAGATAAACTTATGCAGATACCGGTTTGTTTCTGCCACCTACCATGACAGTAATCTAGGACATGTCCTCGTCAAACATCGTGTGACAATCTAGGCCAGTGGTGCCTGCACCACTCTATTGATCTCTGCCGTGCTGTCTGCATCAAAGACTTCACAATAGACACTAATCATGTTATCACCTTCACCCGCATACCAGCACGCTCCGTGTGCGTGCTTGCATGATCCGTGTGAACATGCATGTCAACTCGCGATCGGAACATGCATGGGACATGTGACAGGACAGATGTGATTAGAGTGTTGACCTGGCTGGGCCATGTGTGAGTGTGCTGGTGACGTCTGGTGACGTCTTTATTAGGTTGTGCTGTGTCAGTGTGCTAATTGTTCCTCTTGATCATAGTCTGCTCACCTTGTTTGGGTCGCGTCTCAGGTCACTGGCTGTCTCATGGCTGCTAGTACTTAGTCTCTCTCCTCTCTGGTGGGTTTGTCTCCTTGTTGCCATAGCAACTGAGAGTTCTCACAAACACATCTTGATATCATAGTGTTATAATAGTGGTGTTCTTACTTTAGTTGGAAGGGTGTGTTTTATTAAATGTGGTTATGTCTTCATTGGTTGTGTATTTCCTCCAGAGCTGTGTAATGTGATCACCCTTCATTTACGGGTTGCAACGTCTGCTTTCCTTTTAGTAGTTGTGAAGTTTATAGTACATCATAATTATAGTATCACCTTCACCTCCAAGAGTACGCAGTTGTCTCGCAGTACTATTGCAATACAACTGACCTTATGAAGATAATCACTGGGAGTGGCCAAGTGACCTGATTAGTGAGGGAAGCCTGTTAGCAAAACTCATTTCCTTACAAATATCTATTTGTTGATGAGATCGGGTTAGCAAGACTGATTTTATGTGCTTTGCTGTTACAAATACAAATTTGGGACTATCCCAGCATGACCATTATTAAACAGGTGACTGTAAAAGTGTGAGTTTCAACTGTACCATTGCAATACAGTCCCAATTCTGTTGCAACATTGTTGCAACACGATCACAGTATGCCACCACAGTACTACAGCAGTACTGTAGCAGTATTGTAGCAGTACTACAGCAGTACTACAGGAGTACAACAGCAGTACTACAGCAGTATTGCAGCAGTACTACAGCAGTACTACAGCAGTACTGCAGCAGTACTACAGCAGTATTGCAGCAGTACTACAGCAGTACTACAGCAGTACTACAAAAAGTGTTACAGTACTGCAACAGTACTACAAAAGTACAACAGTACTGCAGCAGTACTACAACAGCAGTTCTGCAGTACTGCAGCAGTACTACAACAGTACTTCAACAGTACAACAACAGCACTGCAGCAGTACTACAACAGTACTTCAACAGTACAACAGTACTGCAGCAGTACTACAGCAATACTATAACAGTACTACAACAATACTACAACAGTACAACAGCAGTACTACAACAGTACAACAGCAATACTACAACAGTACTACAACAGTACAACAGCAATACTACAACAGAACAACAGCAATACTACAACAATACTACAACAGTACTATAACAGTACAACAGCAATACTACAACAGTACTACAACAGTACAACAGCAATACTACAGCAGTATATATATAAACCAATTCCCAGGATTCACCCATAACCACCCTTGCTGGTTCCAGCATCTTGGAGCTTCGCAAGGAGAAGTCTCGTGATGCCGCTCGCTCGAGACGGGGCAAGGAGAACTACGAGTTTTATGAACTTGCTAAGATGCTGCCGTTGCCGCCGGCGATCACGAGTCAGCTGGATAAGGCCTCCATCATCCGACTCAGCATCAGCTACCTGAAGCTGCGAGACTTCTCAACTCATGGTGACCCACCATGGTCTGTCGCTGGAGCCATGCCCAGCAAGGCTATCAAAAGTAAGTCTCCCGTGTTTTTGACTTGTATGTTAAAAGATGGTTTTGAATGTTTTATTTTAAAATATATTCTCAAGGCTATAAATGAATATGGTGATGGTAAATTGCCCATTAAATTGTGTATGTTGAGTTATGTACGTCTTAGATATGTTTGCTATTTGAAACTTTCCAAAGCAACCTTTATTGGCCATACTGAATCAGCAACAGTGTCCTTCGATGTTGAATGTTCCCAGGTTCTAGAGATATTAGAAAATATCTGGACCTTTTCTACAAGTTACTACACTGGCTAATTTCAGATAGAGGTGCAGACACCTCACTTTAACTAGGGGTGTGACAACAGTTAATATGTTGGTGTAGAGTGAAGGATTGTCAAGTTCGACAGTTATCATAGATAGTACAGCTGTACACTGAACCACCAGGTAATGATAATAAGTGATTATGATTGTAAGCAGATCGAATTGGCAGGACAGTTTATGTTGCTGCGATACTGTTCATAAACAGGCTTTTTGTATTGTTTACTGTAATGTTACCAATTTATTGACCTAATGTCAATGATCATCAGCCATGCAGCGTCCCTCATTAATTCACCATTTTGAATACCAGTAACCTACATCCAAAACCATGCTGTGACAACACCATTAGGCCATGGCTTGAGATGGCCTGCCTGGCTTCTTTCTCTTCTGTGATACTATTGCAGTACAGTGCTGTATGAGGAAAATAGTGCCAACAATACTGCAGCAGTAATACAGCATCCTGATAATAAGATTATCGTCACTAATGGCTACATACATTTATATAATGTTTGTGTGTAAATTTATATAACGATTATGCTGATATGTTGATATCAACTCACAGTAATAGTAACTTTTTTCAGACAAGAATATATGGAAATGTATATTAAGAGTTTTATATAAATAAGACCAACATTATGGATAAAGAATAAATAGTTACGTATGCTGCTATTATTTATAAGTAGGTACATCTACCTATGCTATGCACAACGCACAGCTGATAGGTGTACAGCTGTATACATAAGAGATATATACTATAAGAAAACAATAAGATTAAATTAGGGGAACAATATAACTTTGTTCACTAAATTTAAACACATTTACAAATACGAACATAGCAGCATAGTGGCAAACATAACACTTTCACCCACAGGGATCTTGGAAATGAATACCAACGTTGTTCTCCTATTTCCCGTGGCACAACAGGCTACACAGAAAAATAAAAAACAGATTTGGAAAAAAGCTAAGTGCACCACTACATACACTATGTAATATATTGTAGACAAGTTGTGTAGATTAATGAATGGCTCAGATTATGTTACTATGAAATGCTGCATCTATATAGAGAGGACTAGAATATTTAACCCATAAAAACAGAAAGTACTTTGATAACGGATGAATGTCCTGGCTAATGTGTGAGGTGTCTCGAGGAACTATGTATCCTCAAATAGCTGCATCTTTTCATTTGCACGCATCACCAAACTGATATAGTGAAATTTTAGTTGACGAAGACTATTAGTTGACAGTAATAACTGTTTTACACACTTAATTGACTATAACTATTTGTTAGTTGACTATAACTATTTGTTAGTTGACTATAACTATTTGTTAGTTGACTATAACTATTTTTGCACATTTTTTGGTTAGTTGACTAAAAAAATCAATTCACACTTTTGTAGGAATATAATTATTATATATTTTTTACACCAAAACCCATGTTTCATTAACTAAGATTTCAGTGGCATTTCCAAGTTATACAGCATGCTGTACATTTCCATCTTACTTGGAAATGTTTCGACGCAGCAACTGAACTAGTATAGAAACCACAAGGGTTCAAACCCCCCATTCCCCTGAAAGACAGTCCAAAACTCTAATTGCTAGTTCATGTGCCCCTTTATGCTAAGACTTCTACACATGCTGGTAATCGTACATAATAATTATATGTATATTGTAGTATAATTTAACTTACTTTGGAGCTTTATTGTCAAAGATGAGTACGACGTAAATTATACTACAATAAACCATTTTTGGAGCCATGAACATATTGTTCATGGCTCCAAGAATGGTTTATATGTAAATATAATTATATGTATATATTTTGTTACATTTTGAGTTTTGAGACGGCCACGCTAGGATATTGATTTGATAAACAGCGCCCATACAATGGCCCCACTGTCTTCTGTACCACCAGAGACTTCACCCCCAAGGTGGAGGGGGTGAAATGACTAGCCCCCACCCATTCACCTGAGGTGTCAGTAGAACAGGGCTGCTGGTGGGGTGATTAATTTAGCAATGAGGGCAGCCTATTCAGTCCCAGCTCTCACCACTACAAAGCCAAGGCAACAATGTTGATTGCCCTCTGCTTTTTTGCCCTTCTCTTTATTACATAGGATCGCATTGTAAGCAGGGGTGATTACATTGTGGCATGGGGTGACTGCGCTGGGGTGTTGTGAGGGCAGGGGTAGAGTGTTGAGATGGAAGGAGGTGCCAGGGTTGTATGGGGCATGTTACCAAGTGTGGATGGGTTGTCAGTATAGACTAGTACTTCATGAATGTCTTTAGACAAACTTTGATTGACTTTAAGTTTAAGTTCTTCAGTGTCACAGTGTAATCTGTACAATTACATGTGGATGTAGTCATTACAAATCTGGATGGTATGAACATATGCTAGCACTTATTTCTGTTACGGTGGTAAAGTGAAAAAATCACAGTAAGTAAAAGTCACATTTATAAGTAGATTCTGACAAGAGTAACATGTAAACTAAATAATAACAGTGCACGTAAACAGAAGGTATATGCAGATGCTAAATTATTAGCATTATATTATAAAAAAACAGTTTTTGCAAAATGTTTAATTACAAATATTCCATATTCAAATGTCTGGTCATCCAGTCCACATGTGCATTCCTGTATACTAAAACAGTTACACGTAAACCAAAATTCCTAGACTTGTCCTTCGTCATGACATTGGTTCAGGTCAAACTGCGTCAAAGCTTTGGTGGTTTTGTTCACAAGACTGTCTTTTAAAGTAACACGAATAACCATTGGTGACATCAGAATGTCAGCGTGACAAAAAAGATAAGCTGATATCAAATGATAATGTGAACACTGAATGAGAGAGTGACATCAGAAAGACGATGATGTAAAAAGACAGGATGATTTCAGAGTGACATGTGACATCAGAATGACAAAGTGACGCGAGAGTGACAGGGTGACATCAGAATGACAGGGTGACATCATGATGATATGGAGAAGTAAAACATTAAAGGGTGACATCAGAAAGAAATCAGAATGACACGAGGGTGACATGAGAATATCAAGGTGACATCAGACTGACACTGGAATGATACAGAGTAACATCAGAATGTCATGGTGACATCAGAATGACACTGGAATGATACAGAGAGTAACATCAGAATGTCATGGTGACATCAGAATGACATCAGAATGATAGAGTATCATCAGCGTATCAGGATGACATCAGAATGATGTGTGTTGGTTGTGTTTCAAGTGAAATAAATACATAAGTAAGCAGCTAGTCCAGCTGGTGGCCGTCCTAGGTGGCAGGCTGAGTGGGAGTTCAGCTGCTCCTAAAAAGTAGTCTCCCGAGGTGAGATGTAGATGATGGTGAATCGTCCTGCACAGGATGGTCACTGCGGAGGCCATGCTCCCTCCGGGTCAGTCTTCTTTTCTCGCAGCGTTCCCCATAGACAGTCACCACTGCCCAGTGTGAGACGCTTCAGTTGCACACCTCACATGCTTAGCCCGGTAACACTCACAGATGCCAGGCAGTTAACAATGCAGCTAGCTGTATTTGATTTTCAAAGAGAGGTTTTATGTATGAAATCCCTGTATTAAATTGCTAACTTTGCAGTTTGAATCATTGTAAGTGCATCTATCCCAAGGGGCACTCTCCTCTTTCTTTGTTCACTTATTTCCTTGACCTCTGACGGACCAGTTGGAATTTTTTTTAGAAAACAGGCTTTGATTTTTAAGGGTGATTGAGACACTTGGTTTCATCTATTGGAGCCTTAAATGTCCCTTGGTAGGAGTTTGTGTGATTCCCTGGATATAAAAGACGACAAATCTATTGTTAAATTCGCTGTTGTTAACGTTTTATCAACATGGGTGTGTTCTGCCATCTATTTGGTCTGTAACAAGTGATCTGTAAAATTGATGCTTGACAGAACAGTATATATAGTTATTTACATACATGTTTCTGATATGGTTTCCTATGAAGATTTTCTCCTATATCAAATAACAGAGCTGTGAATCATTTGGGCAAAGTAATGGGAACAAGTTTAAATTAAGAAGATAAAAACGCTACATCATAATTTTTTATAAACTGGTGTTAATTGATGTCCTTTGGTGTTATGGTTAGTTATATTTTAAGCATGAATTCCCTAAAAGCCACTGTAAAAATGAGTAGAAACAATACTTATTTTTAATTAGTGGTATTGCTTTATAAATGAAATATTCTAGTAATACTCAACGTGTATAGTAGTTGCAATATAATTTTTGTTAAATATTGTAGTTAAGTTTAAGTATTAATTATAATTTTTTAATTCTTTTTTTGAAAGTGTTATATGTGTAGTTTTATTTTATGTTACACTGTATATTTTATATAAACACCAGGATTGTAATTTAATTCAACCAAAATGTATTTTTTAATCAGTGTATGTCTATCAACCCCTTCAAGTTAGCCATGTGTCTCGCTGTGATCTACCGATGCTTCTGTCATATGTCATTGTCACACCCGTCATTCTTCAACAAATCACTATTGACATGTGTCCCCCAATCGTCATCTGTTGTGTCCGCATGTGGGTGGTCAAGCATGTCACTCGTTGGTCAGCCATTTACATGCGATGACACAACGCACATCTGTCGCCGCACTTGTCCTGTCGCTTCTTTGTCGAGTGTCTCCTCGGCGGGGCGATTATCGCAGACAAGTGACTCCTCGGGGGGCCGTTGGCAGCCGGATTGTGACTGCGCAATCGGCGCAATCGTCTTGATGGAATGTCGCCTGATTTAGTGGCAATTACTGGATCTGCGAGATTAGCCGTAATGGCCGCTCCAATCTCTTTACGACTGGTCCACTGACCGCAGTTGACGTCGGTGAACATTGGATGAGCACTTGTGAAAACAAGCTGGGTGTGCACAGACAGGAGACGTTAGGTAGTGTATTTAGGGGGTGATAATTTCTGCTTTCTTTCCCCCTTGATACTGTCCATCTTGGGTGTTACATCAGAGTCTGTGCTGTCTCAATAGGTCTGAGTGTCTCTGGCAGTGATCGTGTAACACTTCTCAGAAGTGTGCGTCTGCCACCATGTCTGTGTGAGAAACTATTTGTAGGAGAAACAATAAAAACAATCAGATCAAGAAGAGAAACACTTTTGTTGCAGCGACAAATGTCAGAAGGCAGGTCAAATTGTTAACTTCATTTGCGTGCGCACGCACAGACCGCAAAGGTCTACTCAGCTTGGGGCTGCTCTAGGCACAGTCGCTAGTGCTCTGTGGTTGTGTCAGGCTCTGCTGTTCCATCTGGTCCTTTCATTCTTACTGCCGTGTCTGCTGTGATGGTGTCTTGAGTCTTCGTGGCTCGTCCCAGCTCTTTCAGGGTCTCCTGTCACCCCGACAGGCTTATTGTCGATGCTCATCTTCTTTCTGTCGATGCTCTTCTTTCAGTCGATGTGTCTCTTCTTTCTATCGATGTTCCTCTTCTTTCTCTCGATGTTCCTCTTCTTTTTGTTGATGTTCTTCTTTCTCTCGATGTGTCTCTTCTTTCTATCGATGTTCCTCTTCTTTCTGTCGAAGTTCCTCTTCTTTCTGTCGAAGTTCCTCTTCTTTCTGTCGATGTTTCTCGTCTTTCTGTCGATGTGTCTCTTCTTTCTATCGATGTGTCTCTTCTTTCTATTGATGTTCCTCTTCTTTCTGTCGATGTTCCTCTTCTTTCTGTCGATGTGTCTCTTCTTTCTGTCAATGTTCCTTTTCTTTCTGTCGATGTTCCCCTTCTTTCTGTCTATGTTCCTCTTTCTGTTGACTTCAAACGTTGAAGTGGAAACAAGCCTCACACAGTGAATGTGTAGGAAGACCTCACACAATGACAGTGGAAGTAGACCTCACATTTTGAAAGTGTAGGTGGACCTCACATAGTGAAGGTGACAATAGACAGCACATAGTGAATGTGAAAGTGAACCTGACACACTGGAAGTAGAAGTTGTCCTGATGGCTATCTCTGTATGTTTGGATTTTTGACAAATTTATTTTTAATATGATATTTTTAGATTATAAATTTCTCATCTGTCTGCTGTTATGTCTAGTGCCGTGTTGACACAGGTATCTCACCTTCTGTTCTTAGGCAGTGGAAATTTATTCATTTTATCACAAACGGTAGTGGTTTGTTTGTACTGGGATCATTGTGAGTGCTGTTAGTTACAGCCACAACAAAACACATAACTGCAATATCTGCTGAAATGATTAGATATTTCATGTCTTCCAATTGTTTGCAGTTTCCCGTTATCTGTGCATATTTTACCAATAACTGGCAATTTATCTGTCGCTCACAGACACATGCCTCAGGTAGTGACTTATTAACAGCAAATTACACCCAGGTTTTTATTTGAATGCATGATACATTGCCGTATTAACGAGAATGGAAATGCAGGTTTATAACTACTGAGGAAATAGAACCAGTGAAGCGGAACGCTTGCGACACCAGTGACGTGATAGCGCATTTCCTCGACTTTAATCACCACCGATACAAGATGATTTGCCCTGACAGTTTTAGCATTTTGTTGTCAGGAAATGCAATAATGAACTGGAATAACAGTCTTTGTGCAAATGAACAGTTACCTAATAAACATAAAATGTGTGCGTTGCTGTTCATATAACTGTTTTCGCTTTCACACATTTAACAGTTTCAGTGCATTGTACGTCATAGGTTCATATTTAGCCTGTGGACAGAACATAATAACACAGACACACAAATATGATCAAAGTTACACAGGACACTAATTACAATCCAAACATTATGCTATTCTTGTAGCACATAGAAAAGGTACCTCATGGGAAATAGCTGATTCCACAAGTAAATTAACATTGGAAGTTACGATTGAATTATCAAGTTTCCTTCTAAGTGTTGGTCATAATCTATAATATATGTATATATGTATATCTTAATATATAATCAACTCCATGAAAAAGCACCATTTTCTATGAGCTAATAACACAGTATATATCACATGTTTTATGACGCATTCTCAAATAAAAAATGCTTTATTAAATGTATATTACATGAGAGTGCAGTTGGTGTACCCCGATGTGTTTGTAAAGAGTAAATTATTGGCCTGAATAAAATTAAATGCGCATTGTATTGTGGTTGACACAACGTCTCAGTTAGCTCGTCTCGCCGCCGTGATGGTTTATGGTAAAGATTGCACCAGCTCTCCAAGCTGCTGTTTACATTTTTACACGCATGTCAACGAGAATAGAATTTACGACTGATAAGAGGCTTGTAGATAAATCCCTTTTCAGCATTGAATTTATTAAAGAGCAACATGGCAATATTTCACATTTGTCATCAATTAGCTGGTTCCTGCGCTGCCCGCTCTGCCTCGCAGATGTGACAAGCCACCGCAGAGATTGTCTGTTGCTGGTTAATGTATTTTGAGATTATACTTTGCCGCTTGTGTCATTGGAAGACCTTGCTATGACGGATGGGAAACGAAAAACGTGGCCAGCCATTGAATGTGTCGGGTAAACATAGTCGTAATTTTGTGGTTTCACCGCAGTTTGTGTTGGCGGTTATATGGAATTTAGAGTGCGATAACAACAGTCAATAAGGTTTATTTTTGTTAAAAGTCTATAAATATGTTATTTAGATGTGTTACTAAAACTGCTCAGATGTAGAGATCGTTTGTTGTTTTGATTGTCAGTAATAAGAATGAACAATTAAAATTGGTATAAAGACAACATTAAAAGAAATATCAAGATGTTCACGTGTTGCTGAGTAATGAAAGTAGTAATGCTAAGTTAGAAAGATGTGATCAGATAGCGACTGATGAAGTGTAGTTAAAGTAACAGTTGGCAGACATTATAATAATTCAAATGTGAAGAAAAACTTTCACCACTTTTGTTTTCCAGTTAGTTATTCATTCTGTGTGAAGAGCTCCCACAGTTATGTCAATATTACCTCCATCTAATATTCATCGCATAAGATTATAATGTGTAATTTGTAAACATGCACTTGGAAAAAATGGAAGCCGTATATTTCCACTTTCTTTTTTCCGAATCACGCACCCCGGCAACCTTTAGTGACAGGTGCTATATGCTCTGGAGAGTAAACTTTATTATCGAGTATGTTGTGGGATAATTACAAAATCTATGACATTACGACGATGAATAGTTGTACGTAAACATCCCCGGTGGCAATTGACATTGTCAGAACACCGAGACCCGCACCCACCCATGCTTCACAAATGGGTCCGCGTTTTTTGTGCCGAGGTCACTTTTTGCATTTCTGCCACGGTGGGGCTTCACCGTCAAGTCACCGCGCATTGTGTTTCGCTGTTAGATTCGCGTGACAGTTGATCGATCTTCATGTGCAAGGTTTGATTCCTTACCATCCATCTAGAGGAGTTTTTGTGGAAATAAACACCCGAATCAGGCGTTGTAAGCGCATATCCATTGGTGGGCCCGTCATACCAATCTCGCTGAGTTGTTGTGTGATACGCAGAGCTGTCTGCAGACGTGATGGATCGCTGGCGTTCCCGTCCCCCACACCCGCACCTGGCCACGAAATTACTATAATTATTTTATCAGAAACTTGGTCATAGATGCACGGCTTTGTAGCGATGCAAGTGGCCCTAGAACTAGCGACCACGCTAAATTGTCCCCTTTTATATACGGCTTCTTTTTATTACAGGCCGGTGGAGTGGAGTGGAGCGGCTACATTTCATTCATATACACCGTAATATAGATTGGTGTGTGTGTGTGTGTGTGTGTGTGTGTGTGTGTGTGTGTGTGTGTGTGTGTGTGTGTGTGTGTGTGTGTGTGTGTGTGTGTGTGTGTGTGTGTGTGTGTGTGTGTGTGTGTGTGTGTGTGTGTGTGTGTGTGTGTGTGTGTGTGTGTGTGTGTGTGTGTGTGTGTGTGTGTGTGTGTGTGTGTGTGTGTGTGTGTGTGTGTGTGTGTGTGTGTGTGTGTGTGTGTGTGTGTGTGTGTGTGTGTGTGTGTGTGTGTGTGTGTGTGTGTGTGTGTGTGTGTGTGTGTGTGTGTGTGTGTGTGTGTGTGTGTGTGTGTGTTTCTATCATCATCGACTATTTCCTCACACTTGTTAATATAAACTGCACTCATGCTTCAGTATGTTTTCATTTGTTTATTCTTACAATACAAACAGTTCAAATAAAAACTGGCAGGATTGTACAATGCAAACTATCTGCTTTCCACATATTAAGATATTAAGACAGTGCTTATAAACCCTGAATGTTGTTTAAAGACAATTTCAATTTTTTTATAAAATTAAATAAAGATGTGTTGACAAAAGTGTGTGTGTGAGAAGGGAGAGTATACCTTTAGTTGAGACTTCCTATTGTGACAATGGCACCAGTGACATGGAGTGTATAATGTGTAGTGTCTCTAGTAACTCAACACATGTATAGGACCACAGGATGTATTAAATTCAGCGCTGGTTAGTTGAGTACATTAACTATGAGAATGGCCTCGGGATGTGCGTATCTTTAATAGCAGATGAATGTGTGGAACTGAGCCCTGTTTCACTCAAGGTGTATGCTCACTCGGTTTGCTTGAAAGAGTCACTGTGGGGAGGCAGGGGGTGTCATTAAATATGTTTTTATCCAGCATGAATGTATGCTCTGGTTTGTTCTCAAGAGATGCATTTGGATGTTTTTGGTTGGCCTCAAGGAGATGCTTTTGGAGGTTTTTGGTTGGCCTCAAGGAGATGCTTTTGGAGGTTTATGGAGGTACCAGCCTACTTTGATCGATTCTTAGATGTTCCAAGTTTTGCAGGGTGGGTATACAACTACAGTGTTCGAATATTGTTCTGGCTTCCTCATATTCCCACTGATTCAGAAGATGATTTACACTTTTGTAAGCATGAACAGTTATAATGCCATACAGTGCAACATGTGGATCTACGTAGCATTTGTACAAGTTTAACCAACAACACAAATTTACCAATACTTACATTGTAAACTACCTGATCTACTAGAGGGCCATTTCATGGTATTCGTTTCGTGTCGGACAGGACATTTACAGGCTTTTTCCCATTTCCCAATTAATTATTCTCGGTAATTATCAAAAAGTTTGAACTGGTTTATATACAAAGCTTTTAATATAAACACCTCAAAAATTATGTTGTACAACTTACATAATTGAAAGTGCAAATTCAGTTGAGAAAATATGCATACAAATGTTAACAAACAGTCAAAATATATGGGTTATTAAGTGTCATAAACTAGATTAATATTCTCAGTTCAGTGATTGCCAAATTGAAAATCACAGACTCCTCTGATTCTGTGTGATTTAAAATTATACGTCTTATAAAAATTATTCTAGTAATCTACTGGTGTAATTTCATGATTATAATGGCAAGTGGTTAATGTTTAGTAACTGCTACATATACAGTTACATTTTAGTTTCCATTAATTAAGTTAACTTCCATTATGTAGCATCATTACTGGCTTCTTTTCCAATAAATTTCAGCAGGTGAATGTAACAAATTACAGATATTGTTTTTAGAAATGGATCACCAAGAGCAGGAATTTTGTTGTCCAGTTCCCATCTGGGGATTTTTCTCTGGGTGGCAATCTTGTCCACTTTTTGTTACCTGTCTACAGGTGTAGTGACGTTGTCACGCCACTGTTCAGAACTAGTTGCAAAGTCAACACCTGTGTGTTATTGTATATATTTAGGCCTCCTTCAAGATGCTTTAATTGAGTCGCAGAGCAGCCATAACTCATGCAGACACTACAGGAGTCGAGCAGGGAATGTTTTAAGTAGTATGCCAGGTTGAACACTCACACAAACAGTGGGGCTTTCTTTGAATTTACTCAGCTGTGAAAGCGCCATGTTGTTTCAAGACCGGGGATCACAGGCATTGTTTGCATAACTCCGGGTTTTCACAGCGGCGCTTGTTTTCAACAAATTAATGGTTCTCCGTGACAAAGCATGCATGAATATTGATGTATTATGAAAGTGGTTATGCACCATTACCTAGTCGTGTATTTAAATGTCGGAATTAATTTAGAATTCACCAAGAAATGGAGCACGACTAAAGACGAAAACTCTGTAGTTTTTATACAAGACACAAAATCTCGTCATGATTATAGTATTTTGAAAATCATGTTATGACGCATGTACATATAAATCTGTGTGACAGTTGTGTTTTAATAATGAACTATTTTTTTAATATGATCTGACCATTATAAATTTATGAATACTAATCCTGTAGAAAATGTGAATTCGATATTCTAGTTGAAATATTCAAGTTAAGCACACATCTATAAAATTATTACAAAGTGTGGTTGAAGGTGTTAACAAATTGAATACTGTATAATTATTTCACTTATTTTATGCTACGATTGATCAGGCATTAAGTACTGCTTACTCTTTGGTGACTGAGGGGGTCTTGTTGTTGCTGGCAGTCACAGTTACATTTTTAGTTATCACCTTGAATATAGGTGGATGTAAATATGAAATAATTTTGCAAATATGCCTACATTTCAATAAAATGTGTAAAAATATAACTGTACATATATTACTGTTACATCCAGTCTTTTACACATTGGACATTTTCTTGTGAAATTCAATTCTGGCACAGCCTAGTAATTTTTTAATAATATGACATTTAAAGTTTTATAGTTGCTTAGGAATGTAGTCTACTTTAAGATGGACAAATTACTGTTATTCTTTAATTTATATTACATATACATTGCAAAATAAATTGAATTATTTGAAAAGAATCCAA
>JAODUO010001301.1:65000-132500 GCA_025642075.2 Ridgeia piscesae
GTACTGGGTAGTCAGTTGTTTTGGTGGTGTGTATTTTGGGTGGCGCAGTGAAGCCGTGTAGCTTGTTGCCACTGTCGCTAGCAATTATGTTATATAGCCATAGATCCAGGGGAACTTATTAAATGTATTTCCTATATATATAATATTATATATATATATATATATATATATTTTATATATATATATATATATATATATATATATATATGGTATATTGTTTTGTGGTGTGTATTTTGTATAATGTATATGTATGTCTAGCATATTATATTATATACCATAATAGGAATATATATTATATATATATATAATATTATATATTATATATAATATTATATATATATATATATATATATATATATATATATATATATATATATATATAATATATATATATATATATATATATATTATATATATATATATATATATATATTATATATATTATATATATATATATATATATATATATTATATATATATATATAAAATTATATATATATATATTATATATAATATTATATATATATATATATATATTATATAATATATATATATAATATATATATATATATAGAGAGAGAGAGAGAGAGAGAATATTTAATAATAAACAAAATAATGACAGTTACTCATTCACTATGCTAACTGAAGAGGTAATAAAATAATTAATTGAAGTTAACGTTTGTTTGCAAATTTACATGCATGTATGCATGCATGTATGTATGTAAACTTGCAAACAAAAGTTAACTTCAATTAATTATTTTATTACGTCTTTAGTTAGCATAGTGAATGAGTAACTGTAATTATTTTGTTTATTTTGTTCATTTCCCAGTCTCTGTACCAGTCTGTTACTGTGTGAGTCCGAAATGATGATGTGTTTTAATGTATTTAATTAAATAATTTATTTTAACTTACTGAAACTACAATTATTAATTATTAAGAATAGTTTATTTTATTTAACAATTTCAAAGTTTTGGAAGCATAAGTGGTGCCAGAATGTTAAGTTACTTCCTACCTGTACCTACCTGTTGTTGGCGAGGAGTGTCTTGGTGACATTCAGCCTTGACGTTTCTCATCGCGGTGGGGGGGCTGGGACAGGTGTGACGTTGTGAATCCTTTGTGTTTCTGCGACATCATCAATCCACCACTTTCTTCGCTGCCCTCTTGCTTTGATCGACACGTGTTTATGCTCTAAACTTCTGCAGCTGGTTGATTTGCTTACATTTGACTAAGTAGCCGAATCTGTCTTTTCTTGTTTTCTACGCAATCACAGCTATTTGTGTTCACCATGTCTTTTATGTTCACCTTTTGTTGCGTTTCTTCAGGTCATGTTCACACTTTCAGTAAACATGTTTGGTCATGTCCATTCATGGTTTTTATTCGAGGGTACGTGACAGTGCTAATGTAAAATTAGTAATAATGTTGCACTTATAAGATGGTGTTTTTCAAAGTGTGATATTTGAGTGGTGTGGAGAGTACATATTTATGTTGAGCTATTTAATCTTATTAAAATGCATGTTATTCAATGTTTCATTATTATTTTGTTGTAACATATCAAAACTAAAAGTAATGTTGACCCACAAATATGACATAGTACATGTGTGATCTTTAACAATCTCATTATAGATTAATTCAAGTGTTTCGCTCAAATTCAATTGTATAATTTTTTTATTATAAATAAAAAGATGGCTTTCTAAAACCACAAGCAAGAAAGGCAGTTGCTTATATTGAACAGTGAGCCAGCTATTTTGTTAATTTCCCCCCTGGTGCCCTCTTGACTATCCTGACTAGATAGATAGGTTGGACGATAAGCCAAAGGGTTTCCTAGTTCACCTGCCATCTAGAGTTGAATCACTAGGTGGCAATCTTGTTAAATCTTGTTAAATCTTGTTAAATCTTGTTAAATCTTGTTCAATCTTGTTCAATCTTGTTCAATCTTCTGGGTGACTGTAGTCACCAGTGCCCCGTGTGACTCACTCATATCTTTATACAGCTGCTGTAATTGAATGGCTTATGGAAATTTTTTTTATTTGACTGTTTAACCTGATGACAGATTCCCGTGATGTGTTAAAAAAAATTGAAATTTAAGACTTATTGATAACTTGCAGCAAACCTGAGTACATAATTAGGCTATTTGTCTGTAGCTATATGTGACATCTTTGTCATGACATGGTGGCCAAATTTAAATATATGTCCTGCGTCATAGGTGATTTTATGCAAAGCATATTGTTGTTTTATAACAGGAAATGGTACACATTAACCTACTAAGGAGTATTTATATTGGTGCACAAATACTCTCACTCATTTGAACTCATTCCTCTCTTGTTTAAGCCCCTGGTGAGTCCATCAATGTGTCGACAACTTCAATACCAATTATCAATGTGCCTCTGAACTTCACTTTCAACGATTTAGGTGTAAAAGAAGTTGATGTTTAGATATTAAAATGTTCTCGTCCTTATTTCTTTCAGTTTGTTGCTTCCCCAGTATTGCTGTTAACAGGAGCTTTGTCCTATTAGGTACTTATTGGCAGGAGGAAATTGACAGAATCAGCCACAATCCCAGTTTTAACGGAGTTGTGGGAGTGAGTCAACTTTGAAAGAACACGAGCCAATAAAGGCTACATATTTTTACATATTTTATAATATGAAAATTTTCTGCGCGCAAGTTTTAAAGTACAAAACTATGTTTCAGGCTTAGAAAATGAAATTGGGGTGGGTGAGTATTTATGTTAATATTAAATGCCAAAGAAGATGTTAAATAAATGGTTAGAAGTGATGACAGAATAAAGTAACTTTACGTGAGAACCACATCAGAAGTGCTTTTGTCAACTGGGGACTCACGGATGAATCCTTGCACTGTTCTGTGTGTTGTCTTTTCTATGGTTACATATTTTATAATACAGCAAACATGTATAATTATAGATTCTGCATTAATTGTCTCTGCTGATGCATTTATACACCATAAAGCCAGTATCTAACCTTATCACCGTTGGCATTTGATTGACTATAAACTTACATAGCAACACAGAAATAGTGCACACTTGTTCGCGCAGCTGTAATGCAACATACTATTTTGAGCATTTACTATTATGACTGTTGGCTATTGTGAGCACAGTTGACTATTGTGAGCACAGTTGACTATTTTGGGCACAGTTTACTATTTCAGGCATAGAGCATTTCGGTATTTTAGTCTGCACAAAGAGGCAGCCGGGATTCTGTTTCAAGTGTCGCTGATTGTCTGGCATTAGAAAAGGGAATTTAATCGTGGCCTTGTATTTGACAACCAGCTCGTTAGCAGAATAAAATATTCAGGCCATCCACATTCCAAGGGCGTTTCTCTGTAGGATGGTTTCAGATAGATGGAAAATGAGACATTGGACTCTAAAAAATGTTAAACATTTTACCAACAGTTAAAAGACAAGTTAGTCTTATAATATATAAAGCGCTTTGAGGAATCCTATTGATATTTTTCGTACAGAATATAAATAATGGTATATCTCATCTATTGTGCAAAAATATTTAAAAAACTCGACAAAGAACATGTTATAAAGATGAATAGCATTTATTAATATTAACCAGAAGTCACAACCTGTGCTTCAACATAACCCAACATGATGTTGAATAATTTTAATTAATTAGATTTTTATAATTTGCTGTACTGCGGCATGTTGTGAAAACCTGTTTTGTCATAGTTTCAAAAACATCAAAGAGAACTGCAACCACCTGTACTTCACAAACATCGCGTGAATGTTTGATGTGTTTGCCAGCTGGCACTTAAAAATGCATTATTCTGCATCTGAGTTACTTGAACACAGTCCCGTTAGCACGCTGCCTAGAATGAACTAACTTGTGATCACGTGTTAGAATGAACTAACTTGTGATCACGTGTTAGAATGAACTAACTTGTGATCACGTGTTAGAATGAACTAACTTGTGATTACGTGTTAGAATGAACTAACTTGTGAGCATGTGTTAGAATGAACTAACTTGTGATCATGTGTTAGAATGAACTAACTTGTGATCACGTGTTAGAATGAACTAACTTGTGATCACGTGTAGTGTTTCTACTATATTTTTGTACTTTTACCCAATGTTAGATTCTCATCATCAGTTGTGGCTATGTGGATACTGAGAGACATAATAATTATTGTCTTCAAATTGAAAGTTTTATAACCAGAGCACACAATGCAGCATTATAAGTCAAGGAACAGTGCAGATTGGCAGGGCTCGAAATTCCACTTGTCTGCCAGATTACAACAACTGGGTTTGCCACAGGACAAATGAAATTGCTACTACTTGTTGTCAGGGACACTTTTATATGTGCGTGCGTGCATGTGTGCATGCATGCATGCGTGCACGCACGCACATACACACGCATGCGTGTGTATGTGTGTGCGCGCGTGCGTGTGTGCGTGCGTGCTTGCTTGCATGCGTGTGTGATCCTCAGAAGTCATGTCACAATTTAAATATAGTAGGGACATGGCAGCATCATTCTGTTCTGCTAAACAAATACGATATAACATCCATTGCTTTTGACAGTATTATCAGCACATGCTATTTAGCTGTAAAGCTGGTTTAAAACTGTTTGGATACTAGTGTGTATTGGCTACTTATGTTAGTGTTATAATAGTTATTTAAATTTGCAGAAATTTACTTACAGAAAAGTAGGTTTTGAAATGTCTTTGTTTTTGAGACAAGTCAGTTGTCAATTTGCCTCTATTTGTCAGCTGGACAAGTAGATAATTTGGTGAATTTTTAACCCTGGTTGGGTATGAGAAAGTACTCATTCTCTCAGAGGATAATAAATGACGGGAACAAATTAAGTGATGATTGTGTTAATGCTAGAATTGTAAATATGTTCAAAAATAAAATTGATATTTATCTGGAGAGGGCAATAAGTAGGTAGAAAATTGTTGGACTCTTGATAAACCAAATATTTTCTTGTCCACATGCACTCTGGCGCTTGTAACTCTGGAGGTAATTTTTTAATAAATCTTGTTAATCTTGTTAAACAAAATCTGGTTAAACAAAATCTGGTTAAACAAAATCTGGTTAAACTAAATCTTTGTAGGTAGGTAACACCACCATCCATCCATAAATGCCTGAAAGTTATCCCCGAGTTCTGCAGACCTCAAAGAAAAACACAGTGTACAGTTGTCGGCATGTTTTATCGTCACACGGGATATTTAGCAGCTTTTCAGAATGTCACATCGGGCGCAGCAGTGGTTATTTACATATGGATGTATACGACAAACCACCATAAATTGTCGCACTTGACTTTGCATGGAAGTTGTCAACAAGTCAGAGGAATTCATGTCGACTGGCCAACGTCAAGAGCTCCGTTGCATCCACGTGTGCGGCAACAAAGTCACGTCGTTTACGCTTACACTGACACCGTTTATAATGTATGCAACATTCTGCGTCATTTGTCACCTTGGTGTGATGACGGTGACAGTGTCACGTCACGCATTCGTCACATGTTGCTAATGCACTCGTTGTCGTTGTTGACAGGTTGTCCCGGTAGGCGGCGCTCCATCGCAACGGTCGCTACCGAGATCTTCGAGATGCACCAGGGCACTCATATTTTACAGGTAAGTGGTTTTGTCTCGGTGAGATTTTACCTGTCATTGGTCACAGTACCTGCAGTGAGGGCATTGTGGGTATGGTCACACCGCTGGTATGGTGACATGTTGCAGTAGTGACAATGACACCAGCAGGCAGGTGACACAATAGATGCGATGACATCACCGGGTTTAAATGACATTTTATTTAGAATTCTTACTTAGAAGTGACTTGGCTGATCAAGAATACCAGTGTGGCAGTGCACCAGCATAGCTTTACGTTGACACCTGTCCACCTGTCATTTGGATGGGTAAAACCTGTTTTGGACGGGTAGAAATACTACTCGACAGGTAAAGAATATGGAGAGAAAAGAGGTCTTCAAAAATCATAGATGTTGTCAATTATGCCTTGAAAATGGGTATCACACATGTGCTTATAGTTTATTTCAGATCATAATGCACATTTCCACTGGCTTGTATGTACCATGTATGTGAGTTGACATGTACATATCTACCACAAACTTTTGACAAGCAAAACTATCTTGCATCAAGGCCAGTGCAACAGTGCATTGGTGCATCATCAGTGTGTCAGTGCATCAGTGCATCAGTGCATTGGTAAATAAGTGCATGTTGCAGTGCACCAATGCATGGCAAGGGAATGTTGGCTGTAGTGCATCATTGCATGTTGTATGATATGGCTGATATCGTGCATAAGTGCACGTTGCACTGCACCAATGCATCAATGATGTTGAAGTGCACTTGAGTGCATGTTGTGTTTCATAACTGCAGTGCATCAATGCAATGCATCTGTGCAATGCATCAATGCAGTGTGTCAGTGCAATGCATCAATGCAGTGTGTCAGTGCAATGCATCAATGCAGTGTATCAGTGCAATGCGTCAGTGCAGTTCATCAAGTGCAGTGGATCAGTGCATGTCAGGTGACTTGACTGTTTCAACGCAGTAGTGCACATCGCTGATCTACTGCCCAAGTACACAGTGGCTCAGCTAACCCAGAGCATCAGAGCATATGAAGTGAATTCTTTTATCTGGTGCAGTAGTGAATGTGTTGTGGTCGTGGTGAATGATCGATGCAGCAGTGTATGTAAAACGTGCTCCTTTTACGTCACATTATTGTTACAACTTTTTTACATTTTCTTAACGTAAAGTTGTCTCGTGTGTGTGTGTGTGATAGTAAATGTAGGTCAGTGAATCAACGAATGAAAAGCGTCTGTTGCGTCAAACGTTGCACTCGTTCATCAGCATTATTAGTCAGCCACGATAGACATCTTGCATATGAAGCTATGCAACACTGCAGATAAGACGGCTGCATTTAATGTCAGTGATGTTGTCAGATGTGCGACAGTCCGACACAGTAGATGCCTATCTAGTGGCAGACACTGGAACTATGTGTCGACTATCATGTGATCATTTATCAGCTACACGTGTCATTGTGGGTAGATCGTATCGACGTCATTATTTTGACATGTACACTTGACGATGAGACGTCATCATTCTGACATCCCACGGACATATCGCAGTTGTCGAGAATGCGTCATCGCTTGATGCACGGTGATTAGCAGCTAATCTCTGCAGACACCAAAACTCCGGCAGCTGGCGTTGAGCGGTTTTTATCTCCAGTGAAACCGTCCATCTTTATTCCACTTTCTATTTAAGGCTTCGTACCAGTGGTGTCGTGTCAGTATGTCTTGGTGCGGCCGGGGCTCGATGTTGACGGTAATAAAGTAATAAGTCCGCACAGAAAGGCACACCCGGAAAGACAGCTGAGGTCTAATAGCGGTTGTCTAATGACGGGTTTTCGAGCGATTGAGCACGCATTCAGCACCTACACCTGATTACATGCATGTATGCAGACGGTTGTGGGCACTTCTTTCAGGCGACATGTCTGAGCAGCTCGCCGTTCCATCAGGGAGTTTGCGTAGTTATTCAGCAAGTGTTAATGTAGTGCGGTTGACATTAAGTCGGTGTGGCTAATAAACTTCCCGCACGACGACGCAGGCCGAGTCGCCGCATTGCGTCCGCCGTGTCGCGCAAATTTGACCAGTATTTGCATACGTGGTGAGTCGGAGAAAAAAACTTCAGTGGGCTCGCATCCCCCCGGGGAGATGAGATGTTTAATGACACAGAAGCAGAATCTTCTGTAATTGGCCGTACTCCTTGCTGTTGAATGATTGATGCCAGGGTCTGTCAGGGAATAGCAGGACCAACAAACATGTGGTCACACTGTTGTCTCCGCACTTGGTGGAGGAAAAGTTCAGTAACGCATCAGAGAAAGGGATTACAACATGACTTTGAATTTACACATGCACGCACGCACGCACGCACGCACGCACGCACGCACGCACGCACGCACGCACGCACCACCACACCACCACCCCACACACACACACACACACACACACACACACACACACACACACACACACACACACAAACACACCTTCATGTCCCCTGAAATTCCTCTCAGTGTGCGATTACGTCAGGTAATTGTTCCACCCTGTGAATGATTTGTTTCAATCAGTCACAGTTCTCTGCTCTGCCTTTCAATTCTTACATTGCATAACCCAAATACCCAGTTGTAGTTTACTTTCATTACATTATGTTTGTTGTGCAAACATTTCTCTTCCAGTTTTATCAAAATTTGTGACTTTATTTCTGACATTCTTAAACAACCAGACACCCACGTTGAAATGTGAAACTAGAAGTATTTATAAACAAATGTGGGTGAATAGAGGTCTCCTGATGTTGCATGGTTCGGTAATACATAAAAAACACCCACGTTATTATTGGTATGAACAACTGTGTTTGGCCTGTGCAACGTAATTCCTGATTCGCTGTGGAGGGCCACATAACAACAACCGTTGCACTAATGTCCACGCACGGTGTCTCCTCACTCCTCGGTACACTTATCCATCCTCCCAGCATCCTCTGTCCATGGTGTTGATGCTGACACTTCCCTGAACCTTTTAGCGCCTGCCTGATTGCGTTGCATTGTCCTCGCAGACAGACACTTTCAGACAGTCCAAAAAGTAGAATATCCTATCGCGGTCGCCCGCTCCGCTTTCTGTTCACTTTAAAAACCACTTACAGATTGCTTCTACACATGAAAGCAAGATTCAAATACTGACTGATCCCCACCGTACCATTAAGAGGTGGCTGACGGGTTAACCTGCTCCAGAAACAGGCTTGCCGCCGAGGAATAGGGAGACGCCGAAACGAAACCCGGGCGACCAATTTGCCGATGACGGCAATTGATTTCATTAAAGCACTCAATCAGATTCCAGTCGCATTTCATATTTCAACTTTGCCACCCACTGCATTTAGTTGGCGGGAATTTTGCAGGAAATTCAATTTTGCCTAATTTAGCAGTTTTGCTGCGCGGCCGTCAACTTTGCCTCTGTCGTATGTGATCTGGTTGCTATGTATGTGCAACTTGTTAGCGCCGTCAACTGTGGAATTGCAATTCAGTGGATTTATTCAGACTGGGAGTGAGCTTCAAAGATGGGCTGCCCGTGTATGGCTGTGTCTGTTCTGTATATGTTGACTTACATTGGTATCTGAGTTGGTTAGCCACTGCAGAACTCTGCCTCGGTTAGAATTCACTGGATGTTCTGAGACTAATAATAATTATGATAATAACAAGATAAGTTTTATTGAACCTAAGTCCTTGGAAACCATGTTCAGACGCTCATCAAGGTAAAGGGATTGATCGATCTCAGAATCCAGAAGATGCATTCCAGATTGGTCAAGGCTGTGTCGAATCTTGGCCAAGTTTGTTCACTCTGTGTTGCTCAAGGTCACTCAGTTGTAAGACCTGGCTGTAGGCAGTGGGGGATATTACTTGCACCATGGCTGGATACTTTGCAGAGAAGTTGCGATATTGTTTGATTGCACAAATCTGTCTGGGAGTCAAAGGCTTTCTGCAGTCACAAGAACGATACATCAGAACCTACCATTACCAGTTTACTTTTACTTCATGGACGAAGTGGAAAACAAAAATACACCAGCAGTGTCTAGGGCGCCTGTGTACCCCACCCCACCCCACCCCACCCCAACCCCCACCTCGCCTCTGATGACCTGCCAGGTGATAGCCAGGTATTTATGCAGTTCCCTCACACCTTTGTCAAACAGACATAAAGATATCAGCGGTGGCCATGTAATGACAGACACGCGCTGTAAGCGATACCTCTATTTGAGTGAGCCGTTTCAAGCACGAGGTGTCGCACAGAACTGCCTCCAGGGGGATTACCTGCGTCCCCGCTCGCTGCTGTCACCTCGTGTCTTCGTCGTCCATAGCGGTCTGCTGCCCCTGTGGGTGACCAGGGTGTGAGAACGACATTGTATAATATTGGATTCAAGACAGTTGCCTGCCTTGTCACCAACAAGATGTCAGTGGTTGCGCATGTATGCATGCATCTCATCTATTGTCACATTTGTTCTTGCATAGGCGATTTGAATCGGAATAATTACTGTTGCTTCTACTTGGTATTACAGTAAGTAGTGTCCACTCCAAGACTCCAGGGGTCGTCTCAAAATGGGGTGCAAGAAATGGACCAAACTGGAGAAGAGAAATAAGAGGGAGGTAAATTAAAATTTGAAAAGTGAGTCACACCACAACGGTATGCAACATATTCAAACAGTTATTGAGATATAGCGCAACTTGTGGGTTGGTAACTTGGTACATTATGTGTAGTCTGCTCCTGTAAATACCTTGCCATATAGAACAAGGCTGCTTTTGAATATGACAGTGGTGAATAAGACTGGATTCAGCTTTAAATTGTGTGGTTGTAATTAATTACAGTGATAATTGTTATTGTACCAGTGATGTAACAGATGCAGTTGAAGTTTGTAATTGGCATAATTGCTCAAATGAGTTCAGGTGGTGACTACCCATAAGGTAATTAACTTCAAGTAGGGTGCCTGACTGTAAGTAGATCGCCCTACTTTACTTGTGTCTTCCAGAAGAGATACTGATAATGTTGGACCCTTCCATCTAGTGTTGATGCCAGAGGAGGTAAAATTCCCTTACAGTGAAACGGGAAAAAACAGCCATTGAGTCACTGAAGAATGCTGAACCAACGATCTTCATTTACAAAATACCCAAAGATGGTGGAATGTACAAAATGAATGCATTTCCATAATGGATACTAGCACTATATAGAACCTGACATTGTTGCAGTTATTTTCACAAACATATCTCAAATGTCCCTGCAAACATGTGTGTGTATAGTTATTTCAAAATATGTGGTAGGTAGAAGTTAAAATAAAAACTGTTTTCAATAAAATACACTATACATACTTTGGTTGGAGAAGAAGGAATCCAACAGGAATATCGGAGGGAATGGTTGAGGAAAAGTGACCAGGACTGTGGGTGAGGACGGGAAAATGTGAAGATTAAATCAGACATCACAACATGGACAGGACTGTTGACCTTGAGAGGACAGGGCCAGAGTACCCACACAAAGGAGGTGACCGGCAGACAATTTGGCCTACATGACATATGCTTGGTCTCTGCCCAGGAGGCGACACACCAGAGTGAGAAGATATGTATCGTAATTGAAAGAAAGCTGCCGAACTGAGTGATTATAGGTGGGGGACTACTTTCAGGCTCCGGCCAGAGTCGTTAACGTATATGTACGTGGAAGAGTTCCTGAACTTTTCACTTTGTCCACACGCAACTCTGTTGCAACAGTAACAGTTTCTTCATTTGTAGCATTTCTGAAAGGGATGAACTGGAAAAAGTCAAACGTTTGATCAAAGTTAGATCAGCCATTTTTACACATAAAAAAAGTAGAATGTTAATTTAGCTAGACATTATTTCTTGACAATTCACAACTCTCCGATACTGTCATGACAGCATCACACTAGTTACAATACTATTATAAAAGCAATACAACTAACTCGGTGTACCACAACAGTAAAACTGTACCAATTAAGCAGTCATCCCCAACTCAGGTGGCATCTACCCTTAATTGCCAGCATACTCCAAAATGAAACAAACCCTCCTCAACATACAGCAACTATAGATGTCTGATAGGCACAACAGCATAGCTGGAGTCACCCAGGTGTCAAAACGCTAGTTATGAATACAGAAACTGAGTAATTTCTGACACTTGACTCCACCCGGTGTTGGCAACTTGTGGGCATTTTTAAAATAAATGACGTTTCTAACAGGTCGATCTAGGAAATCACCATGGGGAGAGCGCTTCCATTTGGCGTTGGAACACAGAGGCAATTCATGCATCATTTAATGGCTTACTGAATGCGGACAACATCTCGTAATGACTCCGTGGAGACCAATAGCTACAATTACTGCCTGCTGAGAAATTTCATAGCCAATGCGTGCGTCCAGATTTAGATTTTTGATGTTTTACATTTTAGCGAAATGAACCAGATAATGTACGTTGATGGTGGGAGGTTGAATGGTCATGGCAGTGACACCGCTGTTGTGGTGATGATAACGGTGTCACTATGTGCAGTGGTGATGACACTGACATATCATGACACTGATTGTGTCATCTGTTGCGTTGGTATTTCCGATATGCTGTGACCGATCAAAATGCGTCAAGGTGACAAGAATATACATGTTATTGTTATAATACTGTCATAGTACTGTTGCTTGATATAAAGTGTCACCATCTGAGCTGATGTTGTCATCATGCTGACAGGGACATTGTCCACTCAGCTGATAGGTTGTTTATCTGAATTGAAATGAATAGTTCCGATGGTCTAGGCTGCTCACTTGTGTAAGGCAAATTTGGACAAGCAAGTTTGAACTATTTTCTTATAGATGTATTATATTCATGCACACACGCACACATGCATGCATGCACAGTATATATAATGCACATTTAGTTAGCGGGCAGGCAGAGATATAGAAGCTAGAGCACACAAGAGCAAAAGTGAGAGATTATTCATCGGTTAAAATGTTTTGGTTTTGAAAGCAGCTCAGATGATCTGGTTACTAACTGAAACTAAGTAGTTCTAAGGCAGTATTTTTGCTGGTATACAGTGGCATGTCACTGGCATTTCAGTATGGCATAAATACGCAACAAACTCTTGAGGATTACACACTGAGATTGTCTGTGAGTGGCCAGTGCTGTGTGGCTCTGTAAGTCACCTGCATGGAATAAAGCTGCAGGGTCGAATTATAAACCTGTTTAACCAACCTGAAGAACATTTTACAATTGTTTAATGAATGAGCCTTATAGACAGGTGGAATGTGCTTGGTTAGTCAGCGTGAATGCATCTCTTTGGTGTGGGGGTGTTGTTGGGGTTGGGGGTGGGGTGGCTGAAGGGGGTAAATGTTCAGCCAGTATGCAATTCATTCAATGGTTTTAACAAAAATGCTATTTCTTTTAGTAAACCAAAACATTGAACAATAAATTTTGTTTGCAATGGAGTTGAGAATGGAAATTTTTATGGTACACATAGGAGTGGTGATTTAGTCTGTAACGAATTGCATAGTAAAACATAAATACTAGTGACACCTATGTATAGACGTTGGTATCCATAAATAATTGACAGTGTAGATGAAAGATTCTAGAGTGAGATAATAATAATAACTTTATTGTCCATTCATAGAATGGATATACATTTTGCACTTCGGAGTGTTCATATACTACATAAACACACACACACTATATATATATATATATATATATATATATATATATATATATATATGCTTTACTCTCTGCATTTTTATGTTTTAACAAGTGTAAATATATTTTAGATATGCTTAACATCAATATAAATAAGGATACAAAATCAATATAATTTCTAGCTATAAATTATGTAATCAAGCCCTTGTATACGCATGCTAACAGGGCCTTCCCATTATAGCTATTTCCCATTATGTTTTATTCACGTTATTGCTACTCAGTATGTTGACAGTTGTACAAGTCTTATTATGGGTACATCATCTAGTTCATTCAGGTGCACAGGGGCATTGAATATTTAAGTTTGGAAATGTTTATATAAACAATGCTGCTGGCTGGACTCTTGTTGAAATTACATTGAGCAACGTAACTCCAGTGAAACTACAGTGAAATTGATAGTGAGCTCAACTAGAAAGATTCCACACATTCACTGTGTTTGTTAATTTAGTGACTGCATCGCTGCGATGACAGTTTGATGTACGAGCTATTGAATCTTTCTGAGACGACCCCCGTCTGCGGTGCTTAAGTTGACTTTCATCAGCCAGGTGTCACTGTCGTGGCGGCAGTTCTAAATTAACCACCAGGCTTGATAAGTGATGACACTCGGTGAAATTCACTGCTTTTTTCAATCAGCCTCACAGCAACAATGGCCGTGGCTGGGGACAATCAACGGGGAAGACAGTCCCATGGATGGGAGATTCCCCAGGGGAGACCATGCCGGGAACAAAGACAAATTACCACATCCAGCAGTGGAGACATGTATCTTTGCTGACAGGTTGACGGTGGTCTAGCTGTCCTGCCTGACTTGTTGATGTAGGAATAGGACGGTCAACAGGGCAGCCAGGGTTAGTTTCTTTCTTAATTCTTACATTCTGTTGGATACTTTCAAAGCAAAGGTACGGCGGGTTTACACTATGCAACGCGGTTGCATTGCAACCGCGTTGCAATGCAAGTGTAAACGCGCCTGTAATCTTTTGGGGGTCAGTGTTGGGAAGTTCTTAGGTGGTTTCCCCCAAAACAGCCCAAAATTGCGCTAACGCAGGAGTTGTCCTTCTCTAGAATTAGTGAGTCCACTACAGGTTACACATTTACCCCCTGAGTGGGATCTTTTACTTCCCCTAGCATAGACACTAGATAGAAGGGACCACCGGCTTTTAGTGTTTCTTCCGAAAGACACAGACAAATGCGGGGTAAACAAAACTGCCTAGGTTTTGAAACGGTGGTAGGTGGGATTGAACCACCGCCCCCTCGATTAATAGTCCAGCGCTTTACTGTGCGACCACCGCTCCCCACTATAAATATAAAATAAATCACATCTTTTGCGCTTCTCAGAAGTCAAGGAGGTGTTCAGTTGAACAGGTCTGTCAGGGTAAACCTTGGAGCAGTCCTGAGGATTGGGTGCTGCGCTATAAAAACACTTATATGTATCTTTTTTCAATCAGACATATATTAACAAACTGGTAACTTAGTAGAAAACCTACATTAAGCAGGCAGAAGTTAAATTGCATGCATACTGCCATGATAGATAACATGATGTCACTGAGTTGAGTTTTCCCAATTACCCAGTCACCAAGCTAGCAACATGTGTTTACGTTTTGCAGTTTAGTAAGTTTTGTAAGCATCCATTTGTTTTTGTTTAAAGTACTGTTAGCCGTCAATGCCAGTTACACTTATGTAATCTGTTTTTACGTATGTCGTGACAATGACAGTGGCTGAGAAATATGTAATTCTTCGTAATTCATCACCACTTAAATCCATCTACTTTCAGGTTCTGTACACGATGGCATTATAACAGTGTTTCCTGTTATGTAAGACATAACTCAGTTTAGCTTAGCCTGGCTCTTATTGTCCACGTACTGGGGACATATTACAAATTGTCAGCTGCCACTGCAAGCGGTGTCTCAGTTTATCCAGAATATACCACTTCGAAATAAATCTAAAATATATAATTTTGAGTGTTTTTTTTCTTCTTATTTTCAACAGTTCTCCTGATGAAGAAGTAACCTGAAACCACCAAGAATTCTGCCTCTGTTAGATATAATATATACACGTAGTATGAAGTTTCTTTGTCCCTGTTCAGTTCACATGTTGTCTTATTGATGACATCACCAGATGACAAATCATTACATGTCAACTTTCTGTGTACTGAGAAAATTACTCCTTTCAGACGACCTGAATCCATAAAGATCAACTACTGGCTGTCGCTAAAAAAAGGAATGAGAAATAGAGTTGTGAGGACAGACAGACAGGAGGGACTGAGTCTCTTCTGATTAAGTTGTAGTAACAGAATATGCAGCGAATGGCTCGCCACTAAACATACCCGTAAAAGGTGATTCAAGTGGAAACTGTCTTTGTGACTGGAGATGTGCGTCATGGAAAAATATTGCGGAAGCATAGCGACAGGAAAGCTGATGGCAGGAAGTTTGGGCCTTTGGGGTGGAAAAAGTAACTGGAAAAGTAAAAATAAGTAGTTAGGAACTTATTTCCTGGTTCGTTACTAAATACTTATGCATAAAACTTTATTGTAAAATGCTATTCTGAATTTCTTTGAGACTTCATTTGCTTTCCTGTGGCTTTTTCTGCTTTGTACATGAAATATGCAGATAGATTGTACGTTGAAGTGATCATTCTTCAGCTAAAATATATGTAAGAAAACACGTGTGTACAGGCCTTTATGCAGGAGAACATTCCTGTCATTCACATATTTGTGTAGTAGAAGCGTTGTTTAATACACACGCCAGTTGAGATGTGTTTTATGACCTCCTACAAATATATGTGTGATACAAACACACGTGTGTTACAAACACACATGTGATGCAAACACATGTGTGACACACATTTTCAAGGCATAACTGACAATATCTGATTTTTGAAGACCTGTTTTGCACCTTCATTTTCACCCGTCCTGTGACATTTCTACCCACCCACAACGGGTTGCATTCGTCCAAATAACTTGTGGATGGGTCTCTGCATAAAGTCTAGCAGCCAGTGACATCATCCATTCTTGTAGTATCTTCAGACAATTTTGTACACAAATTCCTTATACTCTTAATGCAAGTTCTACAATAAAGAAATAAATTCATTAAATAAACAAATATATTGACACAGTAATTGCTGTTTCCCTTCACTGCAACGATATTGGTCTGATTTCTGGAGCCGCGTCCCGCATTTCTGCGAACCTTTCCACCTACTGGAAAAATCAATCTGGCATTACAACTGGTTGAAGACAATTAGATTAACAATTATCCCAGTATATTTTGATTTTGCTGCGATTCTAATAAATTTCCACGGCTTATTTTAGGCGTAATTAGGTTTTGTAAATAAGACACGGGTGGTGTGCGTGGAATGCGATTAATGCGAGATGACTTTAATTTGCATACACATGTAATATTGGCGCGGAGGTTCGCGTGGGAGCAGACAAGTCTCATTAGGAGTCGGGACAGCATTCGGTCTTATTCGAACCAAAGCAACACGTCAAGTAACGCTTCCATGCACTTGACATCTGACCTCCTCGCAGACTGTCATTGCTCAGTCTCAGTCGTTACCAAGTGGCAGTGTCAACGTATAACCAACATTTTGTAACTCGTTGTACAGATGCGTTTTCTTCTCTCTGTTCCTGGAGTCTGCGGTTGTGTTGATCATGACACGTGTTTACTTTCATTTTCCGGGGTTTCTTTTTCTGTTTTCCATTTGAATCATTTTGACAGTGTGCATTGTCTTGTAACTTTTCCTGTCTGTGGTGAGTGAATGTCTGCAACAACAGAGTCACCTGTCTCTAATGCTCTAACCTCTCTGTAGTGAACATAGTATTTTAAAAGAAAATGAAGTTAAAACTGTTTTTCTCTGTTGTTTGTTTGTTTGTTTATTTGGTTGTTTAAAATTGTGTTCTTTTTGCTTTATTTATCCAAAGCTGGTCTCCACTCGGCCATTATATATCCTCTTTCCCTGCCTGACTTCCCATTTTAACCAGTGCTTTCCTAAACCTTTCATCCCTGCCAGCCTCCCCTTTCAACCCCTCCATCATGTGCTCTATACTCCTTTGTGCATTTCACTGAAACTGTAACTATTTTTATTATAAGTACTCAATAAGTTGTGTATAATTTTAAATTGTACCTTCAGATGGTTTATGATTTTTGCAGTCACTAAAGTCAACATGGGCAGTTTTAACTTTGTTAGGATTGTAACGTTAGTTTTTACTTGCATGTATTTCCAAGTTCAGATTGGTAGGTATTAGGTGGTTTACCTCCAAACAGCTCATACTGGGGCTAACGCAGGAGTTATCCTTCTCTCTAGAATTAGTGAGTCCACTACAGGTTACACATTTACCCCCCTGTGTGTCTCTTCTGAAAGACACAGATAAATGTGGCATGAACGAAATTGCCAAAGTTTCGAAACAACGGTAGGTGGGATTGAACCACTGTCCCCTCGATGGACAATCCGGCACTCTACCGCACGACCACTGCTCCCCCCATAGCTGTACATCATAATTTTATCAGTTTGATGGCACCTACCATATCGTGTATTGCACATGGATGTTATGCCATTTCACTGCATCTGTAATGGCACACGGTCTGCAGCATCACTGAAGCAATGGTTGTTAACACTTCTCGTTACAAACACTCATTATCACAAATGTTGTCATCAGTCTCTTGTCAAGTGGTTATTACAGCTGCTGTGTGGTCTGTGTGGTTTGTGTAGCCTCTGCTTGTTTATCTTTTCAGTAGCTGTGTGCTCACTGTAGCAGCTGTGTGTTCACTGCTGTAGTCTTGTTCACTTATAAGCCGCTACTACTTGTTCACTGTAGCAGCTATGAGTCTGTGTTCACTCGTGCAGCTAAGAGTGCTCACTGTTGCAGCTACATGTTCACTACAGCAGCTGCAGATTCACTGAAGGTGAATTGTATTTGCTGCAACAACAGTATGTTCACTATTGCACCTGTATATTAACTGTATAATTTTATTATTTTCACTCTGTGGGTTCACAGTATCAGCTGTGTGTATTCACTGTAGCAGCAACTGTATGCTCTCTCTAGCAGCTGTGTGTGTCTATTCACTGTAGTAACTGTACATGTATTCACTGCCACAGCTGTGTATTCACTGTAGCAGGCCTACTTGTCCACTGTAGCAGTCACATATGGTCAGTTTTGTGCAGTGGTCATTGACTCTTTGTCCACTCATCCACTGCCCTGAATCTCCTGTGGTCAAGAATACTGAGAGGCCATTATACTTGTAGATTGGTCAGCCCTCCCCTGTGTCCAGAGGCTGTTGACCAATCTTATGTAAGACGTTTATCTGGAGTGGCTACTCCATTTTGATCAGTGGTCAGCCTCCCACTGGACATGTGCAGTGGGGGGACTGATTGAATTGAAGGATACTCTTAATTATCCCATTTGTTGGTTAATGCTGTAATGTTGACAGTGGCAGGAGGAAACAAGGCTGTCCACACCTTGTCACAGATCATGGCTGTCCACACCTTGTCACAGATCGTGGCTGTCCACATCTTGTCACAGATCGTGGCCGTCCACACCTTGTCACAGATCGTGGCCGTCCACACCTTGTCACAGATCGTGGCCGTCCACACCTTGTCACAGATCGTGGCCGTCCACACCTTGTCACAGATCGTGGCCGTCCACACCTTGTCACAGATCGTGGCCGTCCACACCTTGTCACAGATCGTGGCCGTCCACACCTTGTCACAGATCGTGGCCGTCCACACCTTGTCACAGATCGTGGCCGTCCACACCTTGTCACAGATCGTGGCCGTCCACACCTTGTCACAGATCGTGGCCGTCCACACCTTGTCACAGATCGTGGCCGTCCACACCTTGTCACAGATCGTGGCGTCCACACCTTGTCACAGATCGTGGCCGTCCACACCTTGTCACAGATCGTGGCCGTCCACACCTTGTCCCAGATCGTGGCTGTCCACACCTTGTCACAGATCGTGGCCGTCCACACCTTGTCACAGATCGTGGCTGTCCACACCTTGTCACAGATTGTGGCTCTCCACACCTTGTCACAGATCGTGGCGTCCACACCTTGTCACAGATCGTGGCCGTCCACACCTTGTCACAGATCGTGGCCGTCCACACCTTGTCACAGATCGTGGCCGTCCACACCTTGTCACAGATCGTGGCCGTCCACACCTTGTCACAGATCGTGGCCGTCCACACCTTGTCACAGATCGTGGCTGTCCACACCTTGTCACAGATCGTGGCCGTCCACACCTTGTCACAGATCGTGGCTGTCCACACCTTGTCACAGATCGTGGCTGTGTACTGGACATGACAGCTGCTGGTGTTACTGCACAGTCCGGTGTTTATAGCTGCTTCTTTGACTGATGTTTCTGTTCTCCTCCTTCTCTGTTGCTGAGGTTAGTTCAAGTGTCACTGAATCATTCTGTTAATGCGTTCTTTCCCTAGTGCTCTGTGCTTCGTCTCCTCTCTCCATCTCCTGTCCTCCTCTGATCCCTTCATGTCCCTCACACAGTCCTCCCACCTCTGCTGTGGCCTTCCCCTTCTTTCCATGTTTGTTCGGTGTAGATTCCATCATAGATTTGGTACTCCCATATAGACATGTGTTTTGTGAGTAGTTATAATAATAATAATAATAATAATTTATATCACGTATAGATCTTTCACATTGCCCCGTAATGCTTTAACAACAGTCATGGTTTGTTTGAGTAACACATGGCCGAGTCTTGGTTGGTTGCATGTTAGAAATTCTTAAAACAATGTTTGACTGTTATACTGATGCTGTCATCTGTATGTCAGCTGTCAACTGCACTGGTGCTGACATGTATGTCAGCTGTCACACTGCAATGGTGCTGACATCCTCATGTGAGCTGTCATGGTGCACTGGTGGTGACATCCTCATCTGAACTGTCATAGTGCACTGGTGGTGACATCCTCATCTGAGCTGTCATAGTGCACTGGTGCTGACATCCCCACATGAGTTGTCATCCTGCACTGGTTCTGACATCTTCATCTGAGCTGTCATAGTGCACTGGTGGTGACATCCTCATGTGAGCTGTCATCCTGCACTGGTTCTGACATCTTCATCTGAGCTGTCATACTACACTAGTTCTGACATCCTTGTGTAGCTGTCATACTGCACTGGTGCTGACATCCTCGTGTAGCTGTCACACTGCATTGGTGCTGATATCCTCGTGTAGCTGTCACACTGCATTGGTGCTGATATCCTCATGTAGCTGTCACACTGCACTGGTGCTGACATCCTCGTGTAGCTGTCACACTGCACTGGTGCTGACATCCTCGTGTAGCTGTCACACTGCACTGGTGCTGACATCCTCTGTAGCTGTCACACTGCACTGGTGCTGACATCCTCATGTAGCTGTCACACTGCACTGGTGCTGACATCCTCATGTAGCTGTCACACTGCACTGGTGCTGACATCCTCATGTAGCTGTCACACTGCACTGGTGCTGACATCCTCATGTAGCTGCCACACTGCACTGGTGCTGACATCCTCATGTAGCTGTCGCACTGCACTGGTGCTGACATCCTCATGTAGCTGTCACACTGCACTGGTGCTGACATCCTCGTGTAGCTGTCACACTGCACTGGTGCTGACATCCTCAGTGTAGCTGTCACACTGCACTGGTGCTGACATCCTCATGTAGCTGTCACACTGCACTGGTGCTGACATCCTCATGTAGCTGTCACACTGCACTGGTGCTGACATCCTCGTGTAGCTGTCACACTGCACTGGTGCTGACATCCTCATGTAGCTGTCACACTGCACTGGTGCTGACATCCTCATGTAGCTGTCACACTGCACTGGTGCTGACATCCTCATGTAGCTGTCACACTGCACTGGTGCTGACATCCTCTGTAGCTGTCACACTGCACTGGTGCTGACATCCTCATGTAGCTGTCACACTGCACTGGTGCTGACATCCTCGTGTAGCTGTCACACTGCACTGGTGCTGACATCCTCATGTAGCTGTCACACTAGACTGGTGCTGACATCCTCATGTAGCTGTCACACTGCACTGGTGCTGACATCCTCATGTAGCTGTCACACTGCACTGGTGCTGACATCCTCATGTAGCTGTCACACTGCACTGGTGCTGACATCCTCATGTAGCTGTCACACTGCACTGGTGCTGACATCCTCATGTAGCTGTCACACTGCACTGGTGCTGACATCCTCATGTAGCTGTCACACTGCACTGGTGCTGACATCCTCATGTAGCTGTCACACTGCACTGGTGCTGACATCCTCATGTAGCTGTCACACTGCACTGGTGCTGACATCCTCATGTGCTGAGCATTCTGACATCCATGTAGCTGTCACACTGCACTGGTGCTGACATCCTCATGTAGCTGTCACACTGCACTGGTGCTGACATCCTCATGTAGCTGTCACACTGCACTGGTGTGACATCCTCATGTAGCTGTCACACTGACTGGTGTGACATCCTCTGTAGCTGTCACACTGCATTTGTTGTTGACATCCTCGTAGTGTAGACATCCTCTGTAGCTGTCACACTGACTGGTGCTGACATCCTGTGTAGCTGTCACACTGCACTGGTGTGACATCCTCATGTAGCTGTCACACTGACTGGTGCTGACATCCTCATGTAGCTGTCACACTGCACTGGTGTGACATCCTCATGTAGCTGTCACACTGCACTGGTGCTGACATCCTTGTAGCTGTCACACTGCACTGGTGCTGACATCCTCATGTAGCTACTGCATGGTCATCATGTAGCTGTCACTAGCTAGACTGGTGCTGACATCCTCGTGTAGCTGTCACACTGCACTGGTGCGTGACATCCTCATGTAGCTGATCACATCTGACTGGTGCTGACATCCTCTGTAGCTGTCACACTGCACTGGTGCTGACATCCTCATGTAAGCTTCACACTGCACTGGTGCTGACATCCTCGTGTAGCTGTCACACTGCACTGGTGCTGACATCCTCATGTAGCTATCACACTGCACTGGTGCTGACATCCTCATGTAGCTGTCACACTGCACTGGTGCTGACATCCTCGTGTAGCTGTCACACTGCACTGGTGCTGACATCCTCATGTAGCTGTCACACTGACTGGTGCTGACATCCTCATGTAGCTGTCACACTGCACTGGTGCTGACATCCTCATGTAGCTGTACACACTTGCACTGGTGTCCATGACCCCTCCTCATGTACTGCTGCTCACACTGCATGATGCGTGCTGACATTCCTCATGGTTCAGTTTTTTCTGTTCACACTGCACTGGTGCTGACATCCTCATGTAGCTGCCATTGACGCTGACATGGTTTTTGAAAAAGAAAGTTGACAAAACTGGAAAAAATCATTATAATAATAGTATCACATATATTTATGAATACTAAAAGTGTGAAAATCATTGAATTACTTCCTTTGTGTGTGATTGTTTGTATGCGTATAAAATGGCAGTTTGAATGGAGAAAACATTGCACATGTTTACTCCCAGCTGCCCAACCTTCTGTCATCTGCAGTGTCTTCCACTCTGGCTACACACACTCTTTTAAAATGTATCTTGATTATTACCTGTCCACATGGGTGGGTGGGTGGATGGGTGGATGGATGTATGTATTGGGCATACAGTAGGTTTTATGTGAATTTCCACAATTCACGGATGACTTACCACACAAAACCGTCTGTCTGAACCGAGCTGAAATATAGCTCTTCTTGCACTGGGAAGAAATCCTGTTATTGCAAACCTGCAAATTGGCGTCATTATTAAGCAGACCTGCCTTGATAGATTGCCTCTGATCCGTGTTGATTAAGACTATGGGCCAGCCCAATGTGCTGGACAAATTTAGCCATAACAAATTGAATTCGACATGGCGGACTTCATACCAGGCTGCAAGGGCCAGCGGACCTGCTGCCTCATGATTTATTGCTATTTGGGGTAATCTAATTAGGCTGGTAAATAACAGTCATTACTGTTGTCTGACTCTTTGGGATTCACACCTCCCAGGAGCAGGCCTGACTGGCTTGTCTGTCTGAATACTATTACCGGAGCCAGTGTCCGGGAGACGCATCCCTTCCTCGCTATTGATCGGCCATTGCCGGCCGGACCCAAAACAGTGCAGAAAAACCCGGGTTTTGCACCTGGGGAATGGACGGTCGGTGAAAATTGATTTATGGTAAAAGAAAGAATGTTTGATTTGTGATGGTGCTGAGCAGGGTCTGGTCACTTGCCTATGTGTGTGTTGTTTATTTGGTTCACTGTCTGTTTCAAGCCATGGAGAGGCTGTTGATTGCAAACCACAGTTGGCTTTTGTTGTTGATTTGATTCATTCCAAGTGGTGCTTCCCAGATGAATAGACTGACACAGTCCAGCCAACATTGCTGCTGTTAGTAACTATTCCGGAGGTTTTCAATGTAGCGAAATCGGGTTTAACAGTATTTTATAATTGGTTCAAGTTACCACAGATATTTTATGTTTTCTGTGTAACCGAATATAAAACTTGTAAAGACAATACACGGTTGTGTGTGTATAACCAGTGGAAATGCAACTGCCTTTTTGAATGGTTACCAAACACAAACACATTTGTTGAACCAAGAGGTGACAGGCAATTAATGGCAGGGCCATTGTAGGTGACTTAGGTGACAGTGGTTGACAGATTGGATCTGAATGTGACACAGTCTATCAAGATGTCCAGTTAATGACAATAAATTCATTGAACTTGAGTGTTCATCTTCTTTCCCTGTGTCAAGAATGATCCTCACTTTGGTCCTGATCCTTGATCTCTGGTTGTTGCTCATCACTTTAAATTTCTTGATCTCACGGATCAATGACATTTTTTTGCCAGTCACATACTTTTTTGGGTGGACACGTGGATGTTACCTTATATACATAAAAGCCAACTATAAACACATGTGTGACATCCATTTTCAAGGCATATCTGACAATATCTGTGAATTTGGAAGACTTTTTGCTCCTTCACTTTTTTGCCCATTCACCACCCATCAACCATGGGTTGTACCAATCCAAATGACAGGTCACTGCATACTTGTACTGTTGTCTCCACTGACTGTCCAGTCCCCGCTGTCTTTTGCTCTACTTTTGTCATCTGCTATGTCCCTCAAAATATCAATTCAAAATCAATTCAAAACTATGCCTCATTACAATGTGCCCCATTACAGTTAACTATGATTAATAAGTTCTATGAAAACTATAGTTGCTATGTGTATAAATGCTAATTTACTTTATTACTCCATGAATGGGAATGTGTGTGCACATACACTAGAAAGATTCACAATGTAAAAACCTATGGTAAATTGTATGTTATGTTAGTTTTCTAACTGAATTGTTTTGTAAATCCACAATGATATTGAAAAAGAAATGCTATATTAATCAACACTGAATATAACATTTTATATGTGTGAAATATGTGAATAAATACATTTCAAATGCTGCTGTCATGAAATATGTTTGTTATATACCAGCTACAAGACATTGTCAGTGTACTTTGAATTTACACAAAGTTAAAGTGTGCACTTTTTCTGTAAATATTATTTTATATTTCTTATCATGATCAGCAATATATTCACCACTGTGCAAATTTTAATTGAGTCTTATGGTTCTAAAAAGATTAATTGAATAAACTTATATAATTACAAATGTGTATATCATGCACTTTAATAATATAAGCAGACATTTTTAGGAAGTAAGTAGCACCACGGAACACAACACAGGTTGCTGCATAGGAACATCAGCCAACTATGTAGCCAATTTTAAAACGCAGAAATGGAAGAATATTAATCATGTGCTGATATGTCATATCATTTAATTTATTATTTGTTCGTTGATCGCCTTGACGATATTGCCAGTAACGTCAGCTGTCGAGCATATATGTGTGTATAATCTTTTAGCACCAGCACAATCTCGAGTTTTTAAAGTGTATCTATGTTTCTATATTATAATGCCCATGATAAGGCAGTGTTTATTTAAGGAGCGATAATGATATGGATCTGACAGTGTCATAAATTGTACTGTCTGGATCAGAAGGATCACAGTTATTACACAACAACAGGGGTCACTGGGTCATCTAAGAGCTTTTTTCTTAATCTGAAGGATTTTGAACATTTATTGATCTTTCTTTGACATTACTCTGTAATGATTGAACAGCAATTGTAGTTTGTCTGAATCCCTGTACAGATCCCTTAGCTTTGATTGGTTTTAAGTCAGAGATTATTAAAACAATGTCAGCTGTCACACTGTACTGATGCCGAAATTTATGTCAACTGTCATACTGCACTGGTGCTGACATCTTTCAGTTGTTATATTGCACTGGTGCTGACATCTTTCAGTTGTTATACTGCACTGGTGCTGACATCTTTCAGCTGTTATACTACACTGGTGCTGATATATTTCAGCTGTCATACTACACTGGTGCTGATATATTTCAGCTGTCATACTACACTGGTGCTGATATATTTCAGCTGTCATACTACACTGGTGCTGATATATTTCAGCTGTCATACTACACTGGTGCTGATATATTTCAGCTGTCATACTACACTGGTGCTGATATATTTCAGCTGTCATACTGCACTGGTGCTGACATCTTTCAGCTGTCATACTGCACTGGTGCTGACATCTTTCAGCTGTCATACTACACTGGTGCTGATATATTTCAGCTGTCATACTGCAATGGTGCTGACATCTTTCACCTGTCATATTGCACTGGTGCTGACATCTTTCAGCTGTCATACTACACTGGTGCTGATATATCTCAGCTGTCAGACTGCACTGGTGCTGACATCTTTCAGCTGTCATACTGCACTGGTGCTGATATATGTGTGAGCTGTCACGCACCATCTACTAATACAAGTTAAAGATATTTTTGCCAGTCATGATGTCACTATTTGTCCCGTGTCTGGGACTTTGACCAATGCCAGTGCAGTGCTGGCACCAAAATAAAATTGTCCTTAATTTCGTATCTGTCCAGATGACTGGTTGACACAATTCGTATGGGTCTCAGCATTAGTCTTTGACAACAACTTGACCTCTCTTGACTTTTAGTAATTCTTTTGGGTGTATGCGAAGCTATGTGTAGTATAATGTACGCAGTAAGTGGCACAGTGTGCATTTATACGGCTAGAACAGTGGCGCCACACAGTGGATTAGGGCCAGGCTATGGATGTACAACATGTCCCCTCAACATATGGGAGTGTTGAATGTCTTTTTGTTGTTCTTCTTATTTTCCCTTTTTTCTGGTGTGCAGAGCGGATCTGGGGATCTTGTATTTTTATTCAGGTTTTCACCATTTTGGAAGCTTTTTGTATTGCCACATGACAACATTTAACACATACCCTATCAGTGTGTGTGTATGTCTAAAACCACATAAAATACTTGTGCCAAGGTACTGTCACCATAGTGACACTGCACTGATGGTGACATGTGGGTGTGCCAGCTACTGTCATTCATGTCTTGGTGTGTCCGTCTCAAGTAGCTGTGGTCTGTTGCAGTCTTTGGACGGCTTTGGCTTTGCTCTGGCAAATGATGGTCGATTCCTCTACATCTCAGAGACAGTCTCCATCTACCTGGGCCTCTCACAGGTAAGTGTCACCTGTTTCCATCTACCTGGGCCTCTCACAAGTAAGTATCACCTGTTTCCATCTACTTGGGTCTCGCACAGGTAAGTGTCACCTATGTTCATCTACCTGGGTCTCTTACAGGTAAGTTTCATCAGTTTCCATCTACCTGGGTCTCTCACAGGTAAGTGTAATCAGTTTCCACTTACCTGGGTCTCTCACGGGTAAGTGTCATCAGTTTCCATTTACCTGGGCCTCTCACAGGTAAGTGTCACGTCTCACCCAGCTGTTGTCACTTCAAAGCTGACAGCAGATATTGTTACCAATGTAGTACTGGGTCATGGGCTGACTGTGAAACATTGATATCATCATGTCTGGCAACTGACTCAGTACTATGGCTACAATTTACAGGTGGGATCCTGATAGTTTTGCTTGTCACATTTTAGAATACTTTTGCAGTATATTGGACCTGTATTGTAATGTTTAGTTTTGTGGAAGCCATTTGACAAAGTACTGATATTGTTACTGAATCCTGCCAAATGTTTATAAATTAAACCAGGAAAACAGTATATACAATTATACATACATGCATACATATGCTGTATGTACATACATGCATACATACATACATACATACACACACACACACACACACACACACACACACACACACACACACACACACACACACACACTATATATGTTTGTACATACATACATACATACATTCACACACAAGTATATATATATATATATATATATATTCCTTCAAACACTATAGTAACTTCTACAAAGCATTTACCCAGTTTTGTTCATTTATATCCACCACTGTCTATAAGCAGGTGCTCATATTTAGAGTTGCTGAAATGAGGCAATGCAGAATGAATACAATTACCCAATCTTTGAACTGATAAGAAAAGGTTCGAATCCTGATCCTGTTTCAGTAGAGTCGACTGTCCTAACCACTGTGCTACGGCAGCCTACTGCTGTACTTAATGAACTGCGGCACACCATGAAATGCCCTCACTAAAGCACGCGGTCCTGTCGCTTACATTCTCCGATATAAAAGAAAACGCAAATATTAGCACTCTCTGTGGAATTGCAGCTGCACTGGGAACGTTATCTGTGATTCCCGCTGTAAAACACTCGAGCTAAGTGCCGCTAACGAGCAGTGCCCCTTGTAGCATAGGTTTGTCACTTCATCTCTTCCCTCCTGAAGTGTCATCGTAAAACTAGTAAGCTGTGCAGTAATGACACGCGGAAGGACCCGCCAGAGACTTGTGTCGCTGGTGGCTCAGGGACCTGCTGGTCTTCCGCGGACTCCATCTTTATACGGGCTCTTTACAGCCGTAATTGACATGTTGTTTGACTGGTCTGCGTAGTTACACTTTGCTGGTGCGAGTCGTGTTTGTGCATTGATCATTCGGTGTTAATCTGGAATCTGGTGGCAGAAACTGTGGTCAGTTGTTTGAATGTGGCCTTCCTGGATCATCCAAATTGCAATATGTGTACAAACTGTTAATTTACTATGTATGTATGTATGTATGTATGTATGTATGTATGTATGTATGTATGTATGTATGTATGTATGTATGTATGTATGATGTGTGTGTGTGTGCATGTATGTATTGTATGTATGTAGGGGTAGTGTATGAGTGTATGATAGTGTATGTATTCATGATCATGTATGCATGCAATCCATCTATGCTCATTCAAATGCATGCCTGCATGCATGCATGCATGCATGCATGCATGCTGAACCATGCTGAACCAAAAGTAAAATCTTCTTCACTGAGGGGCTCAGTGTCATGAGCTGCTCCACTGAAGTGTCCAGCTGCCTTATTCAAACTCCCATCTACCTCATTCAAACTCCATCTACCTCATTCAAACTCCCAGCTGCCTCATTCAAACTCCCAGCTGCCTCATTCAAACTCCCAGCTGCCTCATTCAAACTCCCATCTACCTCATTCAAACTCCATCTACCTCATTCAAACTCCCAGCTGCCTCATTCAAGCTCACAGCTGCCTTGTTCAAACTCCTAACTGCCTCATTCAAACTCCCATCTACCTCATTCAAACTCCCATCTGCCTCATTCAAACTCCCAGCTGCCTCATTCAAACTCACAGCTGGCTTATTCAAACTCCTAGCTGCCTCATTCAAACTCACAGCTGCCTTGTTCAAACTCCTAGCTGCCTCATTCAAACTCCATCTACCTCATTCAAACTCCCAGCTGCCTCATTCAAACTCCCAGCTGCCCTATTCATACTCCCATCTACCTCATTCAAACTCCATCTACCTCATTCAAACTCCATCTACCTCATTCAAACTCCATCTACCTCATTCAAACTCCCATCTACCTCATTCAAACTCCATCTACCTCATTCAAACTCCAGCTGCCTCATTCAAACTCACAGCTGGCTTATTCAAACTACTAGCTGCCTCATTCAATCTCCCAGCTGCCTCTTTCAAACTCCCAGTGACCTCACACAAACTCCCAGCTGCCTCATTCAAACTCCCAGCTGCCTCATTCAAACTCCCAGCTGCCTTATTCAAACTCCTAGCTGCCTCATTCAATCTCCCAGCTGCCTCTTTCAAACTCCCAGCTGCCTCATACAAACTCCCAGCTGCCTCATTCAAACTCCTAGCTGCCTCATTCAAACTCCCATCTACCTCATTCATACTACCAGCTGCCTCATTCAAACTCCCATCTATCTCATCCAAACTCCCATCTACCTCATTCAAACTCCCATCTACCTCATGCAAACTCCCAGCTGCCTCATTCAAACTCCCATCTACCTCATTCAAACTCCATCTACCTCATTCAAACTCACAGCTGCCTCATTCAAACTCCCAGCTGCCTTATTCAAACTCCTAGCTGCCTCATTCAATCTCCCAGCTGCCTCTTTCAAACTCCCAGTGACCTCACTCAAACTCCCCGCTACTTCATTCAGACTGTCAGCTGTCTCTTTCAACTACAATACCACTTCAACCAAAGAGAAACTCTGAACTGCCTGTCAATGTTTTGGTGATAATCCAAGTGGCCCCAAAACCCACACTCTTGCCCTTCCACCAGCCCACTTCCAGTGGTTCTGCATCATTAACAATTAGGCCCTAATGCCATCTCATGTTCCCACCCAGCACTATGTGCAGCGTCTGTGATGGCAACGATAAACCTCAACCGGGAAAAATTAGTCAAACGTTTTGTTGACAATCACAACGTGTCCTTGACTGACGCATGTCTGCTTTTTTACAAAGCGTCTCAGAGTCGCCTCTGGTGGGTGCCACTGGCGGAGACAGCGGATGATACAGTCAACACAATTAGCATCCCCAAGCAGCGACTACCTTACATTTTGCGCCCCAGTCGCCGGCACAGTCTGGGTCGTCACTGCGCTGAATACCGAGTCGCCGGTGAACACCCGCGTGCCGCGCTGACCCGAGTGCATCGCCACGTTTGTAGTTGTGTCACATACACCCGGCCAGTGCAGTGGAAAATTGTTTGTGCGGTCTTTTTGTCCCCCGTCCCCCGTCATCGGCCGCTCGAGTCTGACGGCGATAATGAACCTTTCAGGCAGTCGCTGGCTGCTTTTTCTCCGTGTTTATGACATTTCTGGACCCGAGTGAACTGCGCACAGAGACTGTCTCGGGCTGAGTCTCCAGCAGGTTTGATCATTTCTCCTAGGTGGAGGCAGCCTTTCCTTTCCCTTTCCTTGTAGCCTGTCTCTTCCAATGTCCCAGGGGAAGTCTTAATGATTGACATCTGTAGGTATGGTGCACTGATGACAGCAACTGTATATGTATACATCAGCATACATCTCCTTCCTTTTTACTTCCCTCCCTGCCTGCCTGCCTAGCTGCCTAATTGCCTCCAATCTCACTGTCCCCTCCCTCCATCCTCTCTCTATCCCTTCCTCCGTTCCTTCATCCCTCTTACCTCTCTCTGTTTCTGCCCCCTTCCCCCCCTTCCTCCCTCTATCTCTGTCACCTGTCTCTGACTCCTACCCTCCCAACTCTCTGTATTACTTCCTCCCACCCTCCCTTTCTCCCTCTATCCTCTGCTTTTCCCTGCCCTTCTTCCCTCCTCACCTCTCTCCACTACTTATCTGTCTCTCCCTTTCACCTCTCACATCTCACACTCTTCCCTGTCCTCACTAGGACTTACACTCCCCTCTTCTCTTCTCTTCTCTTCTCTTCTCTTCTCTTCTCTTCTCTTCTCTTCTCTTCTCTTCTCTTCTCTTCTCTTCTCTTCTCTTCTCTTCTCTTCTCTTCTCTTCTCTTCCCGGGCCATTCTTCCCTTTCCCACTATTTCTGCCAACATTTGTTCTCATTTCCCACCAACTGGTTGTAATTATTCCAGTTTTTATCTTATTCCTTGTCTTAATTCCTTGTCATCTACTTTGTATCCGTCCTTGTCTTTCTCTTGTAGTCATTTTTATTTTTCAAGTCAATTTCTCAAGTTCTGTCATTTATGTTGTTATATCCCATAGAACAAATATATACAACGACAATAACTGATTTATGATAACACAACATTATTGTTACATTTCTTTCTTTTCTATGTCATTATTACTCTAACATGTATTTTTAAATGTAAGATTCCTACTCTATTTTACCAACATTACTGCTGACAATATAGTGTAAATCAAAAACATTATAGCTTTTTAAAGGTGACATAACATATGCAATTGAATTGAATATTTTATTAAACTACAGTATATTCAGTTGCGCAACAACAAAGTGAAAACATAAACAAACAAAATGAGAATTCCAAAACGACAAGCATAAATTCTGCTCTGATTCAGCAAACAAAAGTCTGCCAGTGTTTGGATATTTTACCGACTAAATAATCACTTGTTTACAATTTAACTGCTGCTATTGTGACATCCTGCATGATAGCCTGACTGATCAAAGCCGCTGACTAGGCAATTACTGTCAGCAATTAATGAGAAATCTATTGATTCCTGTCTGTGGTGTGTTACTGTGGAGTGGAACCGCTCAGCCGTGGTTAATCTCATCACCTGCCCAGAGCTGTTAGTTGAGTCGCGCTTCAGTCGCCATGGTCCAACATTAATGCTTCAGTTTCACACCGCTGCTCTCAAGCACACTGAATCAAAGCCACACCATCATTTAGCAAGCATAATATTCATTGAATCATGATACGGATTAGCCGAGTAATATCGCTGATGATGTATAATGGAATTTATTGCCATATTGTAAGCCGTGTTACAAGCATTAGGCTTCCTGCCGGCTTGATTATGCATGTGTTTAATGGCCGCTGTAGGTTTACTTGTGTCTGCCGGCGATATGGAAGTTTTATGAGTTCGTATTACACTTGTGTTAGGTGGTGATTCCTCTAAATGGCTCGTAGACGGCGGTTACGGAAAGGAGCAATTCTGGTGGCGGTTTTCATGAAATCACCGCCTAATCTCACATCTGCATCCTTTGAATACTAACAAAGCATCTGTGCTATATGTGTGGCCCCTTCTCAGATCGTGGCATTTCCATGTTTCTGTTACAATGCCCTGCTTTTAATTTGCATTTGCTTGGTTCAGTTTATGATACTTTAATTGCTGTCAATTTGGTTTGTAGTGCTTTCGTCTCTGGGTCTCAATTTCTGGTTTCTTGGTTGCATGTATGCACACATTCAGAGGCTTATGCATGCACGCATGTACGCACACGCATAGTATATTATCTCCATGTTAAAACTTAGCACTTGTCTAGAGTTTCTCAAATCTATTCACATGCTGCCTCTCACTGCTGAGACTGCTGTCTCTCACTGCTGAGACTGCTGTCTCTCACTGCTGAGACTGCTGCCTCTCACTGCTGAGACCCGCCCCCCTTCCTCTCTCACTGCTGAGACTGCTGCCTCTCACTGCTGAGACTGCTGCCTCTCACTGCTGAGACTGCTGCCTCTCACTGCTGAGACTGCTGCCTCTCTCTGCTGAGACTGCTTCCTCTCACTGCTGAGACTGCTGCCTCTCACTGCTGAGACTGCTGCCTCTCACTGCTGAGACTGCTGCCTCTCACTGCTGAGACTGCTGCCTCTCACTGCTGAGACTGCTGCCTCTCACTGCTGAGACTGCTGCCTCTCACTGCTGAGACTGCTGCCTCTCACTGCTGAGACTGCTGCAGCTGTCATGTGGCAGTCTCTCTGACTCCAGTCTCACCAAGACGTCTGTCTGTCGATGTCATCTGTCTTTCTTCTAACCTTCCAACATTGAATAACTCATAGCCTTGAGTGTGGAGATATTCCGGTTTCTATGTTAATCCAGTCTGCAGAAGCAGGCGATGAGGTACGGCCAAAATAGGGAAAACAAAATGCTTGTTGTGATGCAAATTGACCTAATATCTTCCATAAGATTTTCTGAAATGCATCACCAGTTGGTAGGTCAGAGGTCAGTGGTTCAAGTATGAGTAGACAGAGAAAGAGGCAAGTAGACCCTGGCACCTGGCAGGTGATGCAGTTACAATGTCCAAGCAGTGGTGCAGTGGCTCAGTGCCTGGAGCTTCTGACTCAAGACTTAGAGGACCCAGCTTTGAATCCTGTGCAGGCAAGTTCACTTGCTCCAGTTAACTTGGCTGTATGGCTGAGCACCTGGCGATAGACAGTGGTGGATATTTGTGGGCAAATAGTGTCAGTGTCAAATGTCAACACATTTATTCAAACAGATAGTCTTTGTGCATTAAATTACAACATGGCTGAATGCTTCCCAAACAGGTCTGCCAAGGAATAAAGTGTGAAATGACTTGATCAGTCCTGGGGACTGGTTGCAGCCCTAAATAAGAACTTATTCACCTTTACCCAGATGACAGTGTGGTGACAAACAGATAGCTCCGTGACACGTCTGGGTCTGCTTCCAGGTTGACATGACAGGAAGTTGTGTCTTTGACTATGTGCACCCTCAGGACCACCAGGAGTTGGCAGACGAGATGGGACTCGCCCCTCCCTACAGACACAATTACCCCTCCCCAGATGGGGCTGGGTCGGACGATGGGTCATCAGCATCCACCACCCCTCGCCCTACCAGCCCCACTATCCCAGAAAAAGGTAAGACAAACGTTTCAGAAACAATAACAAAGAAAAACTAACGGGAACAAAACTAACATGATAGAATATAACACGTTTTTACAAACAACTTTCAGATTAAAAACGTAAAATTACATATTTAAATTTGTTTTGACTGAATTGCAACACTGAATAATTGTAGTTCTTTATCAGAACTCGCCTGCTTTTCATCACTTCTTTCAGAATACTAAATTGTTTCTCCATTCTTAGTGTTTTTCTGCTTTTCGTCCAAAGTCCACCAACATGAATGTTATAAGCGACAACAGTTATCCCTACCACAGTAGAGAGAGACATAATATATTAAATTTTGCACTCACAATCACCAATCGCATGGCAGAATATCAATATTACATAATTAATATATTTTTCATCTAATGAATACATATTAGTAAAAATATATGTAATTAATGTGTGAATTTAATTACTAATTTTGCACATTCATGTTATAATTTACCTTGCTCTTTAGACATGTGAATATTAACTAGTTATTTTATTATTGCTGTTTTAGTCTATTATTTTGTCATGTTATATTAATATCTTTGTCATATAATTATTATATCTATCTGCCCAAGGACTACAATTATGTTATATTTAATGTACACTGTACTTACATTTTACGTATGTTTTTAATTTTTAATTTTAGTATGTACTATCATGTTATTATATTTTTGTAGGGTACCTTTCATGTTAAGCACATTGTCTTATTGATGACATTTGTTTACCTGTATTTGGAAATATTTACATTTTAATTATTGTATTACTGTGTTTATTTAGTTATGTATTTATTTGTACATTTTCTTAAATTCAATATTAGTATTTTGTTTGGTGGACCAAATTGGAAACAAGTGTGCTATTGTGTGCTTTAATGTGTTTATCCTCGGTAAAAATTATATATATGCTTATTTCTTTATTTGCTTTTGTATCGAATCTTTTTTTTATTTGTATGTATTATAATGTTTTACCAAATAAACTCTCTCACTCACTCACTCACTCACTCACTCACTCACTCACTCACTCACTCACTCACTCACTCACTCACTCACCCATTCACTCACATTTTATATTGACTAAGTCTACCCGCATCAATCTAGAGCAATGCTAGAGGTGACCGGAGCCATAAATATATCACACCAATGTAAGTCCTGGGGCAGTGGAGAACCAACACGTTTCACCTTATTCCAATTTCGTCACAGCCTGTCAAGAGCCCCGGGTCAGTTATGACAAAATGACAGTTTGGCTTTTTTCGGGGACTCAATCCCTGGTGTCAGGTGACAGGTGTCAGGTCAGTGTCAGCCAAGACACCTACACCAGAGCTATGGGGCTATCTATCCAGGGGACCAACCCCGCGATGACGCTATTCCGGCCACGCTTGCTCGTTTTTGTCAACAGACATTTGTCATATCAATATACGATAGTTGTCTCGTTGTCACAGGATATGCTGGCCACATGAAATGTAGCTAGGAAACCAACCACATCAAAGGGAGACTTGAGTCACGCTAGTAACTTTGACATATAGTGGATCTACAAGACTACAAAGCCAAGTGTAACATTTGTACATTCCTATTTCTGGAAGGCTGCAAACAACGTGATGGTATTTTGTGGAATAAAAATGTACGTTTTTATTAACTGAAAAGGTTTCATAGAAAGCTACATATGGTATACATAGGTAACTTTGCAACCATCTTAACAACAAAAGTAACTGAATCAGAAATCAACGTACACTGTAGTTTCCGAAGTAAGTATTTCTGGCATCCTAAGTGAACTGTCCTGAGGTAATCGTATGGAACATGTGTGTAGTGAAATTATATCCTTAGTAACAACCCATGGTACATGGTTATACGTCGTGATTCTAGTCCCAACCAAAATTTGCATTTATTCACGTAGTCTTTGAACTAAACCTCTCATCTGTAATAGTCAGACTTATGCCACAGCCATTTTGATAGAAAATACCCGCTGTCAGTCAGCATTTGATACATCACATTTCTGTGTCACATGTGACACGTGTCAGCATTCGCAGGATGACATTTGTGTGTATGCGTGTGGAAATAATATTCCTATTGATTTTGCCCGGTGTTAACGCGTCGGCAGGAAGAGGGGACAACAAAGGGGATTTTGTGGGATGAGGTGTAACAGCGTCCTTCCCTTGGCTCGTCCTGCTAAATCCACTGGCCTACTCAGGAAATTAGCTCCTGTCGAACAAACCGGAAACTCGAGGCTCCAATAGCAATACGTCTTCTTGGCGCCATCGAGTGCGCGCATTAACGACTGTGTGGGAAATCCACTCCATCTCATCACACAAGGGCCATTTAATTGTTTCAGAACGTTCACAAACAAAAACTGAGAATCGTGTAATTCTTATTAACATGTTATTCATATCTGTGAAAGTAACTTATTTTATTGGGGAAATGTGTTAAAGAGGTCTGTAGCATGACTGTGGTGCTGCGTGGTGTTGGGTGGACTGTGTGGTGATGTATGGTCTGCGTGGTGCTGTATGGTCTGTGTGGTGATGTATGGTCTGTGTGGTGATGGTCTGTGTAGTGATGCATGGACTGTGTGGTGATGTATGGACTGTGTGGCAATGTATGGTCTGTGTGGTGATGTATGGTCTGTGTGGTGATGCATGGACTGTGTGGTGATGTATGGACTGTGTGGCAATGTATGGTCTGTCTGGTGATGTATGGTCTGTGTGGTGATGTATGGACTGTGTGGTGATGTATGGTTTGTGTGGTGATGTATGGTCTGTGTGGTGATGTATGGTCTGCGTGGTGATGTATGGTTTGTGGGGTGATGTATGATGGTCTGTGTGGTGATGTATGGTTTGTGTGGTGATGTATGGTCTGTGTGGTGATGTATGGTCTGCGTGGTGATGTATGGACTGTGTGTTGCGTATGTGGTGCAGTGTGGTTTGAGTTGATGTGTGGACTATGTAATATTGCATGGACTGTGTGGACTGGTGTTGTGTCTGTGTGGACTGGTGTCGTTTAGTACTGTGTGAACTATGGTGGTGTGTGGTACTGAGTGAACTATGGTGTTATGTGGTACTGTGTGGACTATGGTGTTATGTGGTACTGTGTGGACTATGGTGTTATGTGGTACTGTGTGGACTATGGTGTTATGTGGTACTGTGTGGACTATGGTGTTGTGTGGTACTGTGTGGACTATGGTGTTGTGTGGTACTGTGTGGACTATGGTGTTATGTGGTACTGTGTGGACTATGGTGTTATGTGGTACTGAGTGAACTATGGTGTTATGTGGTACTGTGTGAACTATGGTGTTATGTGGTACTGTGTGAACTATGGTGTTGTGTGGTACTGTGTGAACTATGGTGTTGTGTGGTACTGTGTGAACTATGGTGTTGTGTGGTACTGTGTGGACTATGGTGTTATGTGGTACTGTGTGGACTATGGTGTTATGTGGTACTGTGTGAACTATGGTGTTATGTGGTACTGTGTGAACTATGGTGTTGTGTGGTACTGTGTGAACTATGGTGTTGTGTGGTACTGAGTGAACTATGGTGTTGTGTGGTACTGTGTGAACTATGGTGTTATGTGGTACTGTGTGAACTATGGTGTTGTGTGGTACTGAGTGAACTATGGTGTTGTGTGGTACTGTGTGAACTATGGTGTTGTGTGGTACTGTGTGAACTATGGTGTTGTGTGGTACTGTGTGAACTATGGTGTTGTGTGGTACTGAGTGAACTATGGTGTTGTGTGGTACTGTGTGAACTATGGTGTTATGTGGTACTGTGTGAACTATGGTGTTGTGTGGTACTGTGTGGACTATGGACTATGGTGTTGTGTGGTACTGTGTGAACTATGGTGTTGTGTGGTACTGTGTGAACTATGGTGTTGTGTGGTACTGTGTGGACTATGGTGTTGTGTGGTACTGTGTGGACTATGGTGTTGTGTGGTACTGTGTGAACTATGGTGTTATGTGGTACTGTGTGAACTATGGTGTTATGTGGTACTGTGTGGACTATGGTGTTGTGTGGTACCGTGTGGACTATGGTGTTATGTGGTACCGATGTGGACTATGGTGTTGTGTGGTACTGTGTGGACTATGGTGTTATGTGGTACCGTGTGGACTATGGTGTTATGTGGTACCGTGTGGACTATGCTGTTATGTGGTACCATGTGGACTATGGTGTTATGTGGTACCATGTGGACTATGGTGTTGTGTGGTACTGTGTGGACTATGGTGTTATGTGGTACCATGTGGACTATGGTGTTATGTGGTACCGTGTGGACTATGCTGTTATGTGGTACCATGTGGACTATGGTGTTATGTGGTACCGTGTGGACTATGGTGTTGTGTGGTACTGTGTGGACTATGCTGTTATGTGGTACCATGTGGACTATGGTGTTATGTGGTACCATGTGGACTATGGTGTTGTGTGGTACTGTGTGGACTATGCTGTTATGTGGTACCATGTGGAACTATGGTGTTATGTGGTACCATGTGGACTATGGTGTTTGTGGTACCGTGTGGACTATGCTGTTTGTGGTACCATGTGACTATGGTGTTATGTGGTACCATGTGGACTATGGTGTTATGTGGTACCATGTGGACTATGGTGTTATGTGGTACCGTGTGGACTATGGTGTTATGTGGTACCGTGTGGACTATGCTGTTATGTGGTACCATGTGGACTATGCTGTTATGTGGTACCTGTGGACTATGTGTTTGTGGTACTGTGGACTATGCGTGTTATGTGGTACCGTGTGGACTATGGTGTTATGTGGTACCGTGTGGACTATGCTGTTATGTGGTACCATGTGGACTATGGTGTTATGTGGTACCGTGTGGACTATGGTGTTATGTGGTACCATGTGGACTATGGTGTTATGTGGTACCGTGTGGACTATGGTGTTATGTGGTACCATGTGGACTATGGTGTTATGTGGTACCGTGTGGACTATGGTGTTGTGTGGTACAGTGTGCACCACCTGGTCCTGTGTTGTATGTGTGGATCGCATGGTGTGGGGTGCTGGGAAGAGCTAGACAGAGTCATAGAAATGTGTTGAGTTCTGTGGAAAATGTTGCTGTGATTCTAATCATCTTGTTTCTTGGGGTGACACTGTTGTTGACAGGGAACCTGATGAACCCACCTGTCATGTTTCATGGGTGACACTCTTGTTGACAGGAAACCTGATGAACCCACCCGCAGCGAAAGGGTTACATCGGTGTTTCTGTGTGCGCATGAAGTCTACCCTCACCAAGAGAGGGGTGCATGTCAAGTCCTCGGGCTACAGGGTGAGTAGAACAACCGTAGTGGTGGGGTGGTAAAGGGGGCAGCCCTAACAGGTGGTTTAAAGTAGACAGAGACTAGCTCTGGTATCATAGTGTCATGTCTGTTGTACACTTTCTTCACAGACTGGTATATCACATTGTTCTGTGACATCTGGGTCACTTGGGTCACATTGTCATATGACAGTCGTGATACTTGGTTATTTGGCAGCCACATCCTATTATTAGTCGAGTTAAATTGCGAAACATGTTACAATGTCAGACATTGTTAAATGTGTTAGATTGTCAGACGTGTTACAGTGTCCGATGTGTTGTGTTGTCAAGCAGTTAAAATGTCACGTGTGTTACATTGTCAAATGTTTTGTACTGTCACCAGGTGTTCTTGCACTGTCAGTGTCACAACAAGTGTACCACAGATGTCACCTGTCAACCATTGCACCATTTCTCCTCCTGCAGGTTGTACAGATCCTCACTCGGCTGCGCTCCCAGATGTCCTTCTCCCTGCCACGGAAGCACCCCACGCCCCTGCTGGGGTGCGTGGGCCTGGCCATTGCCCTGCCCGCCCCCACCATCACAGAGCTCCTCCTCACCACCGACATGTTTGTCACCCGCCTCAGTCCCAACCTCAACGTCATCTACTGTGAACCCAGGTACACTAAAACTGCATTCACTGTCATCTACTGTGAACCCAGGTACACTAAAACTACACTCACTGTCATCTACTGTGAACCCAGGTACACTAAAACTACACTCACTGTCATCTACTGTGAACCCAGGTACACTAAAACTGCATTCACTGTCATCTACTGTGAACCCAGGTACACTAAAACTACACTCACTATCATCTACTGTGAACCCAGGTACACTAAAACTACATTCACTGTCATCTGCGAACCCAGGTACACTAAAACTACATTCACTGTCATCTGCTGTGAACCCAGGTACACTAAAACTACACTCACTGTCACCTGCTGTGAACCCAGGTACACTAAAACTACACTCACTGTCATCTACTGTGAACCCAGGTACACTAAAACTACACTCACTGTCACCTGCTGTGAACTAAGGATGGGATGAATCTGGAATTTCAGTCAAATCGAATGTCGAATCCAGTATCATCGAAAATTTCAAATATGAATCAAATATGAATATTCAGTTGTTTCAAATTCAATTAGAACACTGAATGGTGTCGAGATGTCTTGCCGGGACGTGGCGTCATCCCGTGACCACGGGCACAAGTCCGTGCCAGAGTCATTGGCATCGTTGCCATATGCATCGATTTTTTTATTTTTTTCCGACCTAACCATGAAAACAACTTCTTACAGCCACCAAACTTAACATCGCATATCTTATGTACATAATACACACACTAGGTTACAAAATAAAATAATTTACATTCTGGTAAAGAATAAAATTAAGAAAAAAATTTGCGCCACACTCGACATGATCTACAGTGGCTATATGTATAGCTCAGTGATTACTGTAACATTGGCAATTTATCACAGGCATCGCTAAATAAATGACCTTCACAAATTCCGGTCTTATGCTAACTGTAAAGTAACCATAACCCTAACTAAGTCTAAGCTAACTTCAGCTAATCCTAAATTTAACCGAATCCCTAACATTAAACCTTAACCTGACACTGCAAAGAAAAGACCCCACGATACAATGTGGATATTAAGGTAAGCTACGTGTAGTGGCCACCGACGGCGATGACACCACGTTGCCGGCGAGTTTTAAGTTACTTTATTTTGTGAAGTTTATTTGTTTAAGTAATGTTAGCGATTTTATTTTGTAACCTATTGTGTGTGTATACATATATGCGAGGACTAGTTTGGCGGTTATAGTTTTTTAATAATTACACCAGAAAGTTAAAGATCGTCTGGGACCGATTTTGTGGCGGAGGACATGAAGGAAACTATTTGACCGATATTCATTTATATAGCTGAACATTTTCGAATTTTGATTTGAATAAAATACAGGGTGTAGCAGGAAAATGTTCGAATATTCAAAATTTCAAATACAAATCGAATATTCTTCCCATCCTTACTGTGAACCCAGGTACACTTACACTCACTGCCATCTAGTGTGAACCAGGTACACTTACACTCACTGTCATCTAGTGTGAACCAGGTACACTTACACTCACTGTCATCTAGTGTGAACCAGGTACACTTACACTCACTGCCATCTAGTGTGAACCAGGTACACTTACACTCACTGTCATCTAGTGTGAACCAGGTACACTTACACTCACTGTCATCTAGTGTGAACCAGGTACACTTACACTCACTGTCATCTAGTGTGAACCAGGTACACTTACACTCACTGTCATCTAGTGTGAACCAGGTACACTTACACTCACTGTCATCTAGTGTGAACCAGGTACACTTACACTCACTGTCATCTAGTGTGAACCAGGTACACTTACTCACTGTCATCTAGTGTGAACCAGGTACACTTACACTCACTGTCATCTAGTGTGAACCAGGTACACTTACTTCTGATGACAACTGGATTTGTTTATTGCATGACTTTGAGATCGATCAACCCTTTTGTATTGATGCACCTCAGAGCTTGGTTTCTAAGGATTTAGGCGCAGTAGAAGTTACCTAAATATTATTATTATATACTGTGATCCAAGGCATATATACGTTTAGTGTCATCTACTTTGAACCAAGGTACATTCATGATAAATATGAGTATAGATACGTGTAATTCATGTAAAATATTGTAGTAAATATAAATACAGGTAGGTATACAAATTGTGACTGTTGTGACATTGCTGTGAATTGCGCATAACCAGGAACGCTTCCGGATTGCTCTGTCAGTGACAGCACAGTGCACCTATACTTTGACGTGTCATCATTCCCAACTGTGTGCTTGTCCTCAGACTTGGTGACATGATAGACCTACAGGCTGATGAGATAACAAACCAGAGTCTCTATTCCTTCTGTCACGCTGAGGACCTGCAGAAACTGCGCAAGTCTCACTCAGACCGTGAGTCTCGTCCTGTCTCAGATTACTACAGGTCTATGATGTGCTGACATGCTAATGCCAAGTAAACAACTAAACAGGTTTCTTCTGTCTGCTTTTCGACTTGTCTTTGGCTGTTGACTTTGTTTTAGTAAATACAATTTTACATTTTATTATATTATATTTTAATTAAATCATTAAAAAGAGGGGATTTTTAAAAATCTTGTTTTATGAACCTGCGAAAAAATGTTAGATGCTTTCAAGTCATTCTTTACATGGCTGTTCTGTTTTCTCTCCCTAACATTTCTTGTTTACACCTGCTTTGTTCTTTCCAAGCTATTTCCTTCATCACTTGTCTTAATTCTTTATTCAGTCATTCTTTTATTTCTTGTTGCCCTACTGTCATATTTCATGTTTTTTTCTGTGCCTCCTTATCACCATCTTCCATCTCTCGCTCTTTCCCTCCCACCTCCTTCCCTTCCACCCTCCATCCCTTCTTCCCTCCCTATCCTACCTTCTTCCCTCTCTCCATTCCTCCCACCTCACTTTCTACCTCCCTCGCTTCCTCGCTTCCTCGCTTCCTCTCTTCCTCGCTTCCTCGCTTCCTCCCTCCCTCCCTCCCTCCCTCCCTCCCTCCCTCCCTCCCTCCCTCCCTCCCTCCCTCCCTCCCTCCCTCCCTCCCTCCCTCCCTCCTCTCTCCCTCCCTCTCTCCTCCTCCCTCCCTGCCTACCCTGTGTGTGTGTTGCAGTGCTCCAGAAGGGTCAAGTGTTGACAGACTACTACCGCCTCATGCTGGCCCACGGTGGCTGGGTGTGGGTGCAGACGTGTGCCACCGTCATGTGTAATGTGAAGAACATCGAGGAGCAGAACATCATCGCTGTCAACTACGTGCTCAGGTACAGTCTTATTGTCAACATCAGACAGCCGTGTCACCAAGATAAACAGCTATTAAGGCAAATTTGTCAGCATGCAAACACAATCCATTTTAAAATTTAATTATTGTTTTTTAATTGCAAATATCAGTTGCCATATTAGCAAGGACACTATTACCATGACACACCAATGACAATATCCCGCTGGCACATCGTGATGTTGACAGGTGTCAGGTATTCTAGATCACTTGTAAGGATCACAATTGATTTTAAAGAGCAAAATCAGGTCTACGAGCTCTTAACAACATTAGTGAAATGATCCCCTGCTGGTCTATAGACATCTGGAGTTGAAAAGGAGAGAATATCACCCATTACATTACTCATAAAATTTTTGGTTGGAATTAAGTGTCTTTTTTATTGATTTCCTGCGGGAGAAAACCACTGTTTTACTGAACATTCTACTGATAGAAGTAATATTTTCAAATTGGCATAATGAGGGTGTAATTTATGAGATGGCATGAATTATAAAACTGGATCCCTGATTTAAAGAACTACCTCCAGTACACAGCGTTTGTGTTAATTTTCTTTAGTGTAATTTAAAGAAGGAAATTGTTCACTTAGACTTACGGATTAATGCGGCTACACTCCATGAAATGAGACCTGCCTCTCAGTAGTGCAGGAAAAACCAATAAATGCTTGATATCTGCAACATCCTCCAATTGATTAAAATGATTTACGCACACTTTGTGGCAAACTGGTGGTGTTTTTATTGTAAGAAATCAATTACTTCCATGTGTTTGGAGCTGGGTTCTACGCCACATCACCTCGGATGCTGCACTTAAAACAGTTTTATGAAGGAATCAACTCCAGATATCTGCTCCTGGCAGCGCTGACATTATGTTCCCTCTGTGGCAGACACAAGGCAGATTTCCCCTGGGTCTATCTTGCTGCACTGAGGTCTTTGAGTGGTTAATTTAAAATCAAATGCAAAAGGGACCGACTAAAAATCTTCTCAGGCTGACTTTTTTTCTGTCGTTTTCAGCAGGATGGCAATAGTTAGTGTGAGGCAGTTAGTGAAAGTATTTGTTTTTGATAACATGTCAGTATTTATTAAAGCAACATTGTCTTCTTTTCATTGTCTTCTTTTCATGTTATCCCAACTGGGGCATTTAGTTTTTAAATCAGCCCCAGAATCCAGGAAGTATCAGTTGTCAGTTAATTCAGCCTGTCTTTTAACAGAGGTAGTATCAGTTATCAGTTAATACAGCCTGTCTTTTAACAGAGGTAGTATCAGTTATCAGTTAATACAGCCTGTCTTTTAACAGAGGTAGTATCAGTTATCAGTTAATACAGCCTGTCTTTTAACAGAGGTAGTATCAGTTATCAGTTAATACAGCCTGTCTTTTAACAGAGGTAGTATCAGTTATCAGTTAATACAGCCTGTCTTTTAACAGAGGTAGTATCAGTTATCAGTTAATTCAGCCTGTCTTTTAACAGAGGTAGTATCAGTTATCAGTTAATACAGCCTGTCTTTTAACAGAGGTATCTATGTAACCTGGAATGCTTTAAGCGGTTTACGGTTGCAAAGTTACAATTATCAACTTGGTTTCATGCTTATGTACCATGACACATTACACCTTCACCACATTGTTTTGATATTATGAACATTATATAAAACATGATGAACAAGCTTAGGTTAAGACCTACCGCGGTATGGTGCCTGGGTTCATGTATACAGATTTTGGTAATTTCCTGAGAAAAGCCTATTCAGATAGTGTCACTGATGTTGTGTTTTAGTGGCAGTGAGTACGCGGGATGTGTGATGAACCTGAGGCAGATGAAGAAGATGAAGGATGTTGGTCAGTCTGACCACTCTGAGACTGACCGTGGCTCACTTGGTCAAGGTGGGCTATGTTGTGTTGTTTATTTCGGTTTTGGCTCCCCACCCAGGTAGTATTTCCAGGGCCCTGAACAGTGGTGTAGGTGATGCATTATACAAGCATGTATATCAATAGTATATATATATATATATATATATATATATATATATATATATATATATATATATATATATATATATATATATATTTATATGTGACTGTTCTAATGAAATGAGTCATATGTCAGCAAAATTTATTTCGAGAAAACACTGCATAAACATGCAACGATGATTTCCGAAAATTTAGACTTTTTGTCACCAAATTATACTGTGATATCTTTTCTGACAATTGGCAATGCTTATTTTTTATTTATATTGCTATTTAGTAACATTTCACACATGAATTTCGTAAAACAGAACCGATAGATTGCACATGTTCGAGTCGCATCCTTTGGGGTTTCCTTCAATGCATGGCGGCCATATTTGGTACTACGGGAAAGCCCAGAATGCCCTCTTTCGGATTCTTGTAGCAGGAATCCCCATTGACACCAACTTTAGCCAATAGCAGCGCTTTTGCGAGAGGCCTATCTGTAAACAAACATCACTGGATGCGGGGCAGGGCTGATAGTGAGCCCCTTATTGGCTTGTGAGCGCAGGCGCAGTGCGCACTCGCTAACTGTAAGCAAGCGTGATCGATCGGGTCACTGCTAAAAAACATTGCTAAATACTCGGATTATGTTGTAATAATTCAATAACCAGTTAACATGGTCTATCTTCAACAATGAACATGACTAGAGAGTTTATTTTGAAAGTATCAAATGGAGTAATAGGACAAAACGGTCAATTTTGGAACGATGGTGTACTTGACCGTATGCTTATGTGACCGCGAACTTCAAGTGTGCTTTTCTCTGTTCGAAACTCTCTACCCCAGGCATGTTCAGCATCCAATAAGTTTGGCTGTGTGTGAGACAGGTCCGTGATTTTTGCACCGCTGGAAAGCTTAATTCATCTTCTTTCCAATGATGTGAAAAAATTGAGATACGATTCATTTCATTAGAACACATCACATATATATTATACAAGCATGTATATCACCACCCACCTGCTCAATCACCATGAGCAGCTAAATGGGTTTGCCCTTCGTGTTTGTTCCACATTCCTGTCTCCACCCCCTCTGAACTATATTACAACCCCCTGACCTGCGTGTGCTTGTTCCAGTGTCACCCTGTCTCCATCCCCAAACCCACATTTAACTAAATTAAATGTCTTGGTTGTTTCAGAGTCGCCTCTATCACCGCCCCCTGAATCGCCCCCTGGGGGTGAACGAGGAGGGTTCTCAGATGATGAGCAGCGTGGACAGAAGCGTAAGCACCCGTCACGCCTCACTGATTCCACCCGCGACCGAGAGGACGACCCGTCACCTTACGACATCACCTCCCTCTACCCCCAGCAGCTACAGGGTAAGCTGGGCCTGTCCGAGGGCGCCTACAATGGGCAGAGCTACAGCGAGAGACTCTCCGAGTCACGCAACTCTCGTCGCAAGATGGACAGGCCGAAGAAAAGGAAGCACAGCGCAAACAAGACGGACCCTCGCGAGGGGGTTGAGGACTGCATGGAGGACTTCCTCAGCTGTGGCAGCAGTGACGTTGACTGTCCCATTGTTGATTGTCCAACGGACCGCAGTGATGTACCTCAAAGGTGTGCTAGTCCTGAGGTCACGACCTCGGAGAAAAACGCGTCCGTTTCGCCCCATGGCGACAGTCCAGTGATGCACTCGCCGGTCGCTATGACGACAGCGTCGGCGACCGCAATCACCGGGAGCGCGCTCTGGCTGAGCACATCGGTGGACGCGGCGGCGAACATATCAACGTCGACGAGTGCGTCGGTGCGTGAGTTGGAGGAAGTTATGAACAAACACCTGCCCGGCGACGTCAACCACATGCGGACGTCGTCGTCGTCGCGTGCCGACTGCAGCCACCCCGCGCAGCTGCCCAAGCACAAGTCGGCCATCCAGTGGGTCGGGTCACAGTCGCAGGCCCTCGACCACCTGCCCGCCACCAACCTCCTGCGGTCCTTCTACACCAGCCGCGAGTCGGTCATCCGCAGCACCGTCTACTCGCACCGAACTCCGCAGTACTACTCCGACATGCAGTCGAGTCTCCTCACACCGCCAGGTGGCAGCACCGGCATGGCGGGCGACACCTACAAGGACATGGTGTCGCCGTTCGTGCCGACACAGATGGGCGTGAGTAAGGCGTCGGCGGGGTCGCTGGCGTATAACCTCATGGCGGCCTACCCCACCAACCCCATCAATGTGTCGATGGCCAGCAGTCTGTCCGACTCTTATGGACTGGCCACCCCGCCGTCGTCCGTGTCACCACAGGACAGTTACTCCAACCCCTTCGCCAACCAGTTGCTGGCAGAGACATCTAGTGGCAGGAAATACAGACAGTTCTGCCACGAGGCTTCAGGTATTCCGATTAAGCCCCAAGCGTACCCACTTCCTGCACATGCCACCCTCCCCACGTATGAACATGCCAAGACACCCTACTCCCCCTCCACGGGGTACTATGGAAACACATTTGCAAGCTATAGTCATATTTCAAGTCCTGCCCCTGCTCACTACCATGAGAGCAGCAAGAACAGGAGCACCTGGTGAATGATGAGAGAACTAGCATCTGGTGAATAAAGAGAGTCTGGTGCATGAAGAGGACACTAGCACCTGTTTAAAGGAATGGACACTAGCCCCTGGTAAATGGAGTGGACACTAGCACCTGGTTAATGGAGTGGACACTAGTACCTGGTTAATGGAGTGGACACTAGCACCTGGCTAATGGAGTGGACACTAGCACCTGGTTAATGGAGTGGACACTAGCACCTGGTTAATGAAGTGGACACTAGCACCTGGTTAATGGAGTGGACAGTAGCACCTGGTTAATGGAGTGGACAGTAGCACCAGGTTAATGGAGTGGACAGTAGCACCTGGTTAATGAAGTGGACACTAGCACCTGGCTAATGGAGTGGACACTAGCGCCGGGTTAATGGAGTGGACACTAACGCCGGGTTAATGGAGTGGACACTAGCACCTGGTTAATGGAGTGGACACTAGCACCTGGTTAATGAAGTGGACACTAGCACCTGGTTAATGGAGTGGACACTAGCACCTGGTTAATGAAGTGGACACTAGCACCTGGTTAATGGAGTGGACACTAGCGCCGGGTTAATGGAGTGGACACTAATGCCGGGTTAATGGAGTGGACACTAATGCCGGGTTAATGGAGTGGACACGAGCGCCTGGTAAATGAAGACAATATTAGTACCTGATGACACTACAACCTGGTGATTGACGATGACACCAGCAACCAGGGAATGGAGTGGACACTAGCACCTGGTTAATGGAGTGGACACTAGCACCTGGTTAATGGATTGGACACTAGCACCTGGTAAATGAAGACAATATTAGTACCTGATGAGGACACTACAACCTGGTGATTGACGGTGACACCAGCAACCAGTGAATGGAGTGGACACTAGCGCCTCGTGAGGGAAGATAGAACAGGCACCTGCTGAAGGAAGACGATAGTAACACTTGGTGAATGAGGAGAACTCTACAACTAGTGAATGAACGTAACACTGGCACCTGGTGAATGGAGAGGGAACTATCACCAGGTGAATGACGAAGACAATTCTATGCACCTGGTGAATCTAGAGGATACTAGCACCTGGTGAATGCAGTGGACACTAGCACCTAGTGAATGAAGAGGACACTAGCACCTGGTGAATGGAGTGGACACTAGCACCTGGTGAATGGAGTGGACACTAACAATTAAAGCATGCAAAGGAAACTATACATGGTCTCGAGCAAACTAAAAAACTATGGTGACTAGCAACAACATTAGCAACAGGTATTAAACATAGAAACAAACAGCTAGGAAATCACGAAAGACAAATATTGGTGAAACCACAGTGTACATGTATAAGACATTGGACAAGTTCAAAGTTGACCCCCTATAGAATTATCTGAAAGGCTTGACTGTAGTCTGTCTATGATAAATGGATACCTTATACAAATACAGGTGTCATGTATCAGTTTGGGGTGTACGTGGTTTTCTACAGATCTGTGTAGGCATATTAATCATGTGTACATGTAGTTTTAAATGTTCGCAGTTTGTGTACACTGTACATCACATGATGTTTCGTGTAGACAGACAGAATCCTTGCCTCTGGAGAACACCAGGTGTAAACGTTTAATGCATTGGCTTTAATGAAGATGACATTCATTTTATTCATTGACAACATGCCCAGCTTAATTACCAGTAGAAGTTTCGGCTCTTGGAGAGTTCAGAGTGGCTCAATGTGCATTGTAATGCAAAAAAACATGTATTGTGAGCTAACATTTTCATGTGTACACTTTAGCCAAAGAAGTTCACATGATAATTTTCACCCGACATGTTTTGGCCTTGATTATTAAACTGTGCACAGTGGTAATGACACTGTTTGTCAGCTGTCTTGAACGTAACTGACGTCACTTGGTGACAATGGTCGACCCCTGTGTAGGTGTGTGACAGCAGGGTGAAACCCTTGGACACCCTCTTCCACCAGTGTGCTGTTTGTGATATACAGGAATGTGTCTGGTGTACAGACAAATGCGCATGTTGTACACATGTTTGTGTTTGGTGTACAGACGAATGTGCATGTTGTACACATGTCTGCATCTGGTGTATATACGAATGTGCATGTTGTACACATGGTTGTGTCTGATGTATAGACGAATGTGCATGTTGTACACATGTCTGTGTCTGATGTACAGACGGATGTGCATGTTGTACACATGTCTGTCCAATGTACTGTTGGTTACCCTCAGGTCCCCTCCGTATTGTCCATGGGCCGCAGTGTCCATTGCCACTGTGAAATGACGTCAAGCTTCCACCAGTCACTAACTCAGGTCGCATTGACAATCACCACATGAGTGTCTGTGTCCACTGTCACAGCTGCAGTGTGTCTGTGTCCACTGTCACAGCTGCAGTGTGTCTGTGTCCACTGTCACAGCTGCAGTGTGTCTGTGTCCACTGTCACAGCTGCAGTGTCTGTGTCCACTGTCACAGCTGCAGTGTCTGTGTCCACTGTCACAGCTGCAGTGTGTCTGTGTCCACTGTCACAGCTGCAGTGTGTCTGTCCACTGTCACAGCTGCGGTGTGTCTGTCCACTGTCACAGCTGCAGTGTGTCTGTGTCCACTGTCACAGCTGCAGTGTGTCTGTGTCCACTGTCACAGCTGCAGGTGTCTGTGTCCACTGTCACAGCTGCAGTGTGTCTGTGTCCACTGTCACAGCTGCAGTGTGTCTGTGTCCACTGTCACAGCTGCAGTGTCTGTGTCCACTGTCACAGCTGCAGTGTGTCTGTGTCCACTGTCACAGCTGCAGTGTGTCTGTGTCCACTGTCACTGCTGCAGTGTGTCTGTGTCCACTGTCACAGCTGCAGTGTGTCTGTCCACTGTCACAGCTGCAGTGTGCCTGTGTCCACTGTCACAGCTGCGGTGTGTCTGTGTCCACTGTCACAGCTGCAGTGTGTCTGTGTCCACTGTCACAGCTGCGGTGTGTCTGTGTCCACTGTCACAGCTGCAGTGTGTCTGTGTCCACTGTCACAGCTGCGGTGTGTCTGTGTCCACTGTCACAGCTGCAGTGTGTCTGTGTCCACTGTCACAGCTGCAGTGTGTCTGTGTCCACTGTCACAGCTGCAGTGTGTCTGTGTCCACTGTCACAGCTGCAGTGTGTCTGTGTCCACTGTCACAGCTGCAGTGTGTCTGTGTCCACTGTCACAGCTGCAGTGTGTCTGTGTCCACTGTCACAGCTGCAGTGTGTCTGTGTCCACTGTCACAGCTGCAGTGTGTCTGTGTCCACTGTCACAGCTGCAGTGTGTCTGTGTCCACTGTCACAGCTGCAGTGTGTCTGTGTCCACTGTCACAGCTGCAGTGTGTCTGTGTCCACTGTCACAGCTGCAGTGTGTCTGTGTCCACTGTCACAGCTGCAGTGTGTCTGTGTCCACTGTCACAGCTGCAGTGTGTCTGTGTCCACTGTCACAGCTGCAGTGTGTCTGTGTCCACTGTCACAGCTGCAGTGTGTCTGTGTCCACTGTCACAGCTGCGGTGTGTCTGTGTCCACTGTCACAGCTGCAGTGTGTCTGTGTCCACTGTCACAGCTGCAGTGTATCTGTCACTGTAGATGCAACGGCGTCTGTTTGGCAGCTGTTGGCCACTTGAGTAGGTGACCGGTATTCCTCGTGTTGGTCACTGAGACATCTGAAGTGTACATCAGTTAATGTTACCTCAGCTAGACCCATGTCTGCCGTACAATGTACAACCAAACTGTAAACTATTACATGAGGGGTGGCGTCAGACGTTTGCAAAATCCACAGCTCATACGATTCACCATTTGTTTGAATTACCACTCGCCCCTCTAATGCCCAGTGGAGAAGTTTTAAGCTAAACCAAAATTGTTTACAGAACTACAGCAGATGTCACCACGAGTCAACCTGACTCAAGGGACATCCATATTGATGTCAGTCAGTGTTCATTTGTGCTAACACCACTGTAATGGTTTACTTTCCCTGCTAAATAAAGTATCAACCAGTTAAAGTCACCACACACTAATGCAGAATGCTGTTTTGGGACCTTGCAAAGTAGAACTGTCTACAGGCGTCATATTGGTAGGTTCTAGGTACATCTGTGGCCAAGCTACCATTGAGTTACTTTTTACTAGCGTATCTTCCAAAGATATTGGTATTGGGCAGTGTTGAAGTCATTGTAAATGATAATGTCTGTGCCATGCCACATACGAATGGGAAGTAATTTGATTGTTTATGCAATTCATTATGGATGTTTGGGACATTTAAAAATTGCTTTTGAAAGTCAGTGAGCTTTTTTCACTCATTTTGTTTCAAGTTCATTATTTTCATTTAAAATGTTGACTAAGAGGCTTTATTAGATCAGTTGTATATTTTTGTAAATTTAATTTCTATGAAATCTTATGGCTATTGTTTATTATGTTTTCACACACACAAGATTAATATCTTGTTTGCAAAATGTAACATTCACAGTGGCATCGAATTGCATTGCAGTCACACCCATAATCATAACAAAATTGTTTTCATTATTTGGGCCCACAATATATGATGCAGTGAATTTGTGTCCTGTCAATGATGATCAATTTAAAATCTCAAATGGCGTTAACGAGTATCGACATCCTGAAACTCCACAACCACAACAGGACTGGAAATGTAATATTGCACATCCCCAAAATGACCGCTACGGACAGATGTTAATGCTAGGCTGAATGGTAGTTAATTCTAGTTACATACAGAATGTAATCACCAGCCTCTTGCAAGAGATGTGCTGGGCTAAGGTTGTGTATGCACACAGAACGAAGCACAAATCTGAGTTGCAAACCTTGTTTTCTGATAGAAGTGGCCAATGTAAACGTGCATGTAAATAGTGTCAGAAATGTGGGGTGTGGACAAGAGAAGTGACGACCAGATGGTCACTTACAACTACTGCTGGAGCTTTGTCCCTGTCGCTGTGACGTCAACAACTCAATGAGACGTCTCCTACAACGAGACGTCTGCTACAGCGTATTGTAATTAATGTGCACTGTATGTATTTATAATGTCCATAGAGACTGACAACACAAGTACCTGTACTGCTTATACATGTACACTTATATATACACAAATGTATAACTTTGTAATAAATACCCAGATATATATGATACCCAATGTGTTGCGTGTCCATTTGGTATAAATTGCAGAAACATATACTTTCACTGTGCTGTCACCTGGTGAGTAAATCATATTGCAAATTGATGCGATGATAAGTAATTTAGTGAGCACACATATCACCATACAACATCACATATTGCTGGGGTTTAAACAGGATAAATGCGTAACTTTTAATGGATTATGCAAACTAGAGATCATCCCATATTACCGAACATGCAGTACTGATTTTGTTTGTATAGCACAGGTGCATTGAATGTTGGGAGGAATGTGACTGTATCATACCCGAGTACACAGAGTGAAAAATAATGGAAAATAGTGATAACAAATAATCTTGTATTCATGATACAAAAGACGGCAGTTGAAGGTAACATAAAGTGTCATGTGGTGTTTGTGTCATGGTGTGTGGTATTTGTGTCGGGTCATGTGGTGTTTGTGTCGTGTCATGTGGTGTTTGTGTCGTGTCATGTGATGTTTGTGTCGTGTCATGTGGTGTTTGTGTCGTGTCGTGGTTTTGTGTCGTGTCATGTGGTGTGTATTTTCTTGTCTGGATGTTGTGTCGTGTCAGAAATAAAAACTTTAACCAAAAAATTTTGGGCAAAATCTTTTTTTTTTTTTTTTTTTTTTTTTTTTTTTTTTTTTTTAAAAAAAAAAAAAAAAAAAAAAAAGACAAATACTTGACATGTTCAAGTTACCAGGCCAGATACAGTGACCATCACAAGTGACACGGACTGTCCTGTCGATCAGTGTGTCATCAAGTGGTGACAGTTTGTGCATCACTAAGCCATAGCATAAATGTGTCAGTTGTTGTCACGTGTGACAGTAGGTACGGAAATGTTGACTGTTGTCACATGAAACTGAACTGTCATGACAACATAGTGATTTGTCACACAACATGGTGACTTGTTACATAACACTCAGTTGTCACGATGTGGTGACTTGTTATGACACTGTGAATTGTCACATGGTAACTTGTCATGACATGGTGACTTGTCACGACATGGTGACTTGTCACGACATGGTGACTTGCAGTCCATGTACACTTCTGTCCTTGCAACCGATGACAATTTCTCGGTCACTACCATTCACTAGGTCAGAGGTCGTCACCATGGCGTTGACCCAGGCTGGAGTCTTGTAGCGGCCTACTTCCTACAAAACAGTGCATACAACACTATTTAAGTACAACAGTCAGCAGGCTTTCTTAATGATTTATATAAACTGTATACATATGTGACAGCAGGTATACAAATATTAAATGTTGATAGATATGTTTTGTCTAGTTACCGATAGTTTGTTTAATCAAACGTTACTAACTTACAGTGGTTTTATTTTATTGCTGGTTTTTATAATTAATCGTGATTCTAAATAGCTGTATCAACCAATGTATATGTATTATCACATCTTTCAAACTGTCAACACAACTGGACTGGGTCTTACTTAAATGTTAGCATCAGACTGTATTACTTCGTAACAAGTTTACCAATGCACTGCAAGCAAGCATGTAGCCAGCTGTAGGCCGATCAATGGAAGACATAAATAAGATATTTTGTGTAGAGCTGAAACCTGAGCCCTCAGAAAAAACCCAGAAAGGAAACTTGACAGAGTTACACCAGAATGTTAAGGAAGTGTTGTATTGTCCAACACTAGAATAGGTTACATATAAAGAGGTTTACAGGGATGTAGACACACAAATTACATTTGCACATCTTCGCAAATCAGGGGTCATTGCTGTGAGCTACAGTACTCCTGGCTGATCATCTCCGCACACTGTGGGAATGAGTGGAGCCAAACTATGAAATTATAGCAACTGACTCTGCCAGTCGCTACTGTGTCAGCCGTGGGAACAGTGCAAATACCCGCCCCAATTTGAAGACTTGGCATTCGAAGATGGATTCACATAAGGCACCTACAACCAGCTGGTCATTGCTGTCCAAACACAGAGACACAGTTGTCATGTCGGACATCCACTCATGCCGAGACAACCAGAGGACAACAAACACTAAACTGATATATGAAGACCACGACACTGAAGTGACAGCCCTCCCAGCCTTAATGAACACCTGACCCCTACTGAAGCAGGTCATCCAACCAATGGCGACAATGATTACTTCACGCCAGATGAAAAAATTTCAGAATTTTTCATACGTTTTTAGGATTTCTGCATAACTGTTGAAGTCCTTACCTGACTTGTTTCACCACTGCCACCCCATTAAACCAACCCGCACATAGAATACAGTCCTTACCTGACCTTGTTTCACCACTGCCACCCCATTGAACCAACCCCCAAACCCGCACATAGAATACAGTCCTTACCTGACCTTGTTTCACCACTGCCACCCCATTGAACCAACCCACACATAGAATACAGTCCTTACCTGACCTAGTTTCACCACTGCCACCCCATTGATCCAACCCACATATAGAATACAGTCCTTACCTGACCTAGTTTCACCACTGCCACCCCGTTGAACCAACCCGCACATAGAATACAGTCCTTACCTGACCTTGTTTCACCACTGCCACCCCATTGAACCAACCCACACATAGAATACAGTCCTTACCTGACCTTGTTTCACCACTGCCACCCCGTTGAACCAACCCACACATAGAATACTGTCCTTACCTGACCTTGTTTCACCCCTGCCACCCCGTTGAACCAACCCACACATAGAATACAGTCCTTACCTGACCTTGTTTCACCACTGCCACCCCATTGAACCAACCCACACATAGAATACAGTCCTTACCTGACCTAGTTTCACCACTGCCACCCCATTGAACCAACCCACACATAGAATACAGTCCTTACCTGACCTTGTTTCACCACTGCCACCCCGTTGAACCAACCCACACATAGAATACTGTCCTTACCTGACCTTGTTTCACCCCTGCCACCCCGTTGAACCAACCCACACATAGAATACTGTCCTTACCTGACCTTGTTTCACCACTGCCACCCCATTGAACCAACCCGCACATAGAATACAGTCCTTACCTGACCTTGTTTCACCACTGCCACCCCATTGAACCAACCCACACATAGAATACAGTCCTTACCTGACCTTGTTTCACCACTGCCACCCCGTTGAACCAACCCACACATAGAATACAGTCCTTACCTGACCTTGTTTCACCACTGCCACCCCATTGAACCAACCCACACATAGAATACTGTCCTTACCTGACCTTGTTTCACCACTGCCACCCCGTTGAACCAACCCACACATAGAATACTGTCCTTACCTGACCTTGTTTCACCACTGCCACCCCATTGAACCAACCCACACATAGAATACAGTCCTTACCTGACCTTGTTTCACCACTGCCACCCCATTGAACCAACCCACACATAGAATACAGTCCTTACCTGACCTTGTTTCACCACTGCCACCCCGTTGAACCAACCCACACATAGAATACAGTCCTTACCTGACCTAGTTTCACCACTGCCACCCCGTTGAACCAACCCACACATAGAATACAGTCCTTACCTGACCTTGTTTCACCACTGCCACCCCGTTGAACCAACCCGCACACAGGATACTGTCCAGGCCCTGTGTGTCTGTGGTTCGCAGCGTGTGCATACAGGTAATTGGATTCTGTATGTTTGCAAACTCGTCTTGATAGACCTGAAAACACCACAGACGTTCAACATGTATGCATTAAATATCAATTTTTAGAAAACGACTGCCCAAACCCATGTAAAAGGTCTACACTGTGTATGACCTGCATTGTCACACGCCCCATAGCCTCACAGTGTATGTAGCTGGTGTACCCCCCAATGCACAGCAGGTATAGACGGTTCGAATATCATCTGTTCCATACATCTGAAGTGAACAGGTTTTTGTGTCAGAAATTAATTAAATTAGATGCATCCTCATGCACCAGGGGGAGCTGCTGACTACACCAGTCTCGAGAGTCCCCGGTAGATCGCTTTGTGAAACGTTACATTAAACTCGTCTGATAACGTAAGTTGGTGTGAGGATCAGGAGGTTGTTGGTTCAGCAACATGCTGCCCTGTTACAGTTGTCAGGTAGAAGTACTTGTCTTAATACTGCTCAGTCACTTGTGAGGAAGGTGGAAAGGGTAAATAAGTTAGGGTTTCCGGAATCAACAGCCCATCTCCCTACTGGGCATGTGTTGGGCGAGTGACTGCACTGTTCTCACAGGTGGAACAGTCACGACCAGTAAAGTCAATTACTAGTTTGATTCAGCGGACTTCGACTCACCAGTCGGGGTGAAATGTGTATACGTCATGTGTGGCTTTTGAGCTAGGTCAGCTTTTGAAATATTGTAGTTTCTTAGTCACAATTTCATTTAACCACAGATAAACATCTGGCGACAAAGATAACCATGCTACGACCTTGTCATCGCACAGTAAAGTGTCACCTGTCACAGGGATATGTTTGATCAAAACTACACCTCTCTATATGGCTACATTTCAAATTATGTCTTAAGCATTCACCTCATATCCACTCATTATGTAGATGGCGCCAGTGTCACAGCCAAGTGCCACCTGTGTGCAGTGTATGGAACTACTCGAGGGACCGACCGCCTGGTTATTCTCGATGTGATCTGGCTGAAGAAACTGTCCGGCACACATCTACGATGGACAGACAACACTCAGTACACTGGACATGACAACAACCTGTCCAGCTCCAGTACATTTGTAAACATCTCAGGAAACATTTATGGTGTCTGTGTAACTAGTATAATGATACATGAATGCATATAATAATTTTATGACTGGAAAAAAGATTAAAAATTTTTTAGGAAAAAATTTAACACAAATCAGTTGCTTCTCTGCTGCATTTCTGTATGACAAAATCACTGAGTCTCTCACCAAAACCGGACTACATTTTTCACTGGAAGTTTCCTTTTCCACATGCGAAAATTTTCTGGTTTATCCAAAAATTTAGTCTTCCCCAAAAATTGGCCCCAAACTTTTCAATTTATCCAAAAATTTAGTCTCCCACATGCGACTACGTTATCACTGAGTCTGTCACTGGCGACTAAGTTATCATTGAGTCTCTCACTGGCGACTAAGTTATCAACTCAAAAAAATATTTATGTTGATTTGTAAGGTTCTAAAAACACACAATGTCCAAATAATATTAGAAAACTTCTGTAGTGCCTAAATCCTCAAGAATCTAAGCTCAAAGGAGTAACCAAACAATAAACATTGTTAGGGATAATCGTGACTATGGCCAGGCACAAGACATCATGAGAGTAAGGGAGGGTTTGGGTGGGAATGCAACTTTCAAAAAATAAATATTTATAGTATTTGGTGAAACGTGGCTATAGTTGCAGATAACTTCATTATAAATAAACAAATATTATTTTATTATGTTTATGTTCTTAAGATATGTCTTACAGCAGTGATCCTGCCCGGGGTGTTGAGTGCCAGTACGACTGTGCCCTGCTGCAGGAAGTACAACATGTTGCTGTTGTCTGTCGCCAGGACGTAGTTGGTCAGCTGGCCTCGTGGGTCGGACAGAACGACTGACAGAAGGTCCCCTAGTTGGATGCCACTCGTCACACCCTTAACACAAACAACACCCTTAACACAAACAACACCCTTAACACAAACAACACCCTCAACACAAACAACACCCTCAACACAAACAACACCCTCAACACAAACAACACCCTCAACACAAACAACACCCTCAACACAAACAACACACTTAACACAAACAACACACTTAACACAAACAACACACTCGTCACACCCTCAACACAAACAACACACTCGTCACACCCTTAACACAAACAACACACTCGTCACACCCTTAACACAAACAACACACTTAACACAAACAACACACTTAACACACCCTTAACACAACCAACACACTCGACACACCCTTAACACAAACAACACACTCGTCACACCCTTAACACAAACAACACACTACACACCTTAACACAATCAATAGATTTGTCATACACTATCTATATCTCTACACTTGTCCTAATAACAAACAACACACTCGTCACACCCTTAACACAAACAACACCCTCGTCACACCCTTAACACAAACAACACCCTCAACACACCCTTAACACAACCAACACACTCGTCACACCCTTAACACAAACAACACACTCGTCACACCCTTAACACAAACAACACACTCGTCACACCCTTAACACAAACAACACACTTAACACAAACAACACACTTAACACACCCTTAACACAACCAACACACTCGACACACCCTTAACACAAACACACACACTGCACACTTAACACAAACACCCTTAACACAAACAACAAAACTTAACACAAACAACACACTTAACACAAACAACACACTTAACACACCCAACACAAACAACACACACATTGTCGACACCCTTAACACAAACAACACCCTTAACACAAACAACACCCTTAACACAAACAACACACTTAACACAAACAACACACTTAGTCACACCCTCAACACAAACAACACACTTGTCACACCCTTAACACAAACAACACACTCGTCACACCCTTAACACAAACAACACACTCGTCACACCCTCAACACAAACAACACACTCGTCACACCCTTAACACAAAACACACTCGTCACACCCTTAACACACAACACCCTCAACACACCCTTAACACAACCAACACACTCGTCACACCCTTAACACAAACAACACACTCGTCACACCCTTAACACAAACAACACACTCGTCACACCCTTAACACAAACAACACACTTAACACAAACAACACACTTAACACACCCTTAACACAACCAACACACTCGTCACACCCTTAACACAAACAACACACTCGTCACACCCTAATAACAAACAACACCTCACACACCCTCACTAATAAACAACACCCTAACACACCCTTAACAACCAACACTACACTCACACACCCTCAACAATAAACAACACACTCTCACACCCTTAACACAAACAACACACTCGTCACACCCTTAACACAAACAACACACTTAACACAAACAACACACTTAACACACCCTTAACACAACCAACACACTCGTCACACCCTTAACACAAACAACACACTCGTCACACCCTTAACACAAACAACACCCTTAACACAAACAACACACTTAACACAAACAACACACTTAACACAAACAACACACTTAACACACCCTCAACACAAACAACACACTTGTCGCACCCTTAACACAAACAACACCCTTAACACAAACAACACCCTTAACACAAACAACACACTTAACACAAACAACACACTTGTCACACCCTCAACACAAACAACACACTCGTCACACCCTTAACACAAACAACACACTCGTCACACCCTTAACACAAACAACACACTCGTCACACCCTCAACACAAACAACACACTCGTCACACCCTAAATAATAAACAACACACTCACACACCTTTAACACAAACAACACTCCCTCAACACAATTCTTAACACAACCAACACACTCGTCACACCCTTAAAACAAACAACACACACTCGTCTCACCCTTAACACAAACAACACACTCTCGTCACACCCTTAACACAAAAACAACACACTTAACACAAAACAACACACTTAACACACCCTTAACACAACCAACACACCACACTCGTCACACCTTAACACAAACAACAATAATGGCTACACCCTTATTAATAAACAATGACTCCTGTCACACTCTTTAACACAAACAACACCCTCAACACAATTCTTAACACAACCAACACACTTGTCACACCCTTAACACAAACAACACACTCACACCTAACACAACAACACACTCGTCACACCCTTTAAACAACACACTTAACACAAACAACACAAACAAACACACCCTTAACACAACCAACACACTCACACACCCTAACACAAACAACACACTCAACCTCACACCCTTAACACAAACAACACCCTCACACACCCTTAACACAAAACAACACCCCCAACACACCTTAACACAAACCAACACACTCGCCACACCCCTTAACACAAACAACACACTGTCACACCCTTAACACAAACAACACATTCGTCACACCCCAACACAAACAACACCCTCAACACACCCTTAACACAACCAACACACTCGTACAACCTCAACACAAACAACACACTCTTCTCACACCCTTAACACAAACAACACCCTTCGTCACACCTTAACACAAACAACACACTTAACACAAACAACACACTGGCACCCTTTAACACAACCAACACACTTCGTCACACCCTTTAACACAAATAACATTAATTTCATTATGCCACACCCTTAACACAAACAACACCCTCACACACCCTTAACACAAACAACACCTCTCAACACACACCTTAACACAACCAACACACTCGTCACACCCTTAACACAAACAACACACTCGTCACACCCTTAACACAAACAACACACTCGTCACACCCTTAACACAAAGAACACTTAACACAAACAACACACTTAACACACCCTAACACAACCAACACACTCACACCCTTAACACAAAACAACACACTGTCACACCCCTAACACAAACAACACCTCGTCACACCCTAACACAAACAACACCTCAACACACCCTTAACACAAACAACACACACACACCCTTAACACAAACAACACACTCGTCACACCCTTAACACAAACAACACACTCGTCACACCCTTAACACAAACAACACACTCAACACACCCTTAACACAACCAACACACTCGACACACCCTCAACACAAACAAACACACTCCACGCTCCACGCTCCACGCTAACAACACACCTGTCAATAATCTTTAACACAAACAACACACTCGTCACACCCTTAACACAAACAACACCCTCAACACACCCTTAACACAAACAACCACCAACACACCAACACAAAACAACACACTGTCACACCCTTAACACAAACAACACACTCACACCCTTAACACAAACAACACACTTAACACAAACAACACACTTCACACCCTCAACACAACCAACACACTCGTCACACCCTCAACACAAACAACACACTCGTCACACCCTTAACACCAACAACACCCTCAACACACCCTTAACACAAACAACACACTCGTCACACCCTCAACACAAACAACACACTCGTCACACCCTCAACACAAACAACACACTCGTCACACCCTCAACACAAACAACACACTCGTCACACCTTAACACAAACAACACACTCGTCACACCCTTAACACAAACAACACACTCGTCACACCCTCAACACAAACAACACACCTACAATAACCTCAACACAACCTAATACATCATCAATGCCCTACACAAACAACACACTCATTTTATTACCATCAGTTAAATACACTCGTCACACCTCAACACAAAACAACACACTCACACACACTCAACACAAAACAACACACTAACACACTTAACACAAACAATAATACTGTCAAATAATTCTTTACACAAACAACACACTCGTCACAACCTCAACACAAACAACACACCCAAATACACTCGCTACACCCTTAACACAAACAAACACACTTGTCACACCTCAACACAAACAACATATCAACACACTCGTCAGCACTTAACACAAAACAACACACTCGTCACACCCTCAACACAAACAACACACTCGTCACACCCTAAACACAAACAACACACTCGTCACACCCTCAACACAAACAACACACTCGTCACACCCTTAACACAAACAACACACTCGTCACACCCTCAACACAAACAAACACACTCACACACTTAACACAAACAACACACCTACACCCTTTAACAAAAACAACACACTCGTCACACCCTTAACACAAACAACACACTCGTCACACCTCAACACAAACAATACTGTCACACCCAACACAAACAACACACTGTCACACCTCAACACAAACAAATACATCATTACACCTCAACAATAAACAACACACTCGTCACACCCTTAACACCAACAACACCTCAACACACACCCTTAACACAACCAACACACTCCAACACACCAACACAAACAACACACACAACACAACCTCAACACAAACAACACACTGTCACACCCTCAACACAAACAACACACTCGCACACGCGCACACACAAACACACTCGTCACACCCTCAACACAAACAACACACTCGTCACACCCTCAACACAAACAACACACTCGTCACACCCTCAACACAAACAACACACTCAACACACCCTTAACACAAACAACACACTTGTCACACCCTTAACACAAACAACACACTCGTCACACCCTTAACACAAACAACACACTCGTCACACCCTCAACACAAACAACACACTCAACACACCCTTAACACAAACAACACCCCTCACACACCCTTAACACAAAATAACACCACCTTTAACATAATCAACATAATTGTCACACTTTTAACACAAACAACACACTCGTCACACCCTTAATACAAACAATAATACACCATACACCCTTAACACAAACACTCCTCAATAATCTTTAACAAACTTCAACACACTGTCAAGCACCTCAACATAAAACAACACACTTCACACCTTAATTGTCAAATGAATGACACTGTCATTAATCTTTAACACAAACAAATGACTTAACACAAACAACACACTTACACACCCTTAACACAACCAACACACCTACAATAATCTTGTCACTGAAAAACAACACAGCCTGGCTGTTGTCTAACACAACAGCACTGTCAGTTAATTCTTACACAAATAAATACCCCTCAACACACTTTAACACAACCAACACACTCGTCACACCCTTAACACAAACAACACACTCGACACACCCTTAACACAAACAACACACTCGTCACACCCTTAACACAAACAACACACTTAACACAAACAACACACTTAACACACCCTTAACACAACCAACACACTCGTCACACCCTTAACACAAACAACACACTCGTCACACCCTTAACACAAACAACACTCGTCACACCCTTAACACAAACAACACCCTCAACACACCCTTAACACAACCAACACACTCGTCACACCCTTAACACAAACAACACACTCGTCACACCCTTAACACAAACAACACACTCGTCACACCCTTAACACAAACAACACCCTCAACACACCCTTAACACAACCAACACACTCGTCACACCCTCAACACAAACAACACACTCGTCACACCCTTAACACAAACAACACACTGGCACACCCTTAACACAAACAACACACTTGTCACACCCTTAACACAAACAACACACTCGTCACACCCTTAACACAAACAACACACTCGTCACACCCTCAACACAAACAACACACTCGTCACACCCTTAACACAAACAACACACTCGTCACACCCTCAACACAAACAACACACTCGTCACACCCTCAACACAAACAACACACTCGTCACACCCTTAACACCAACAACACATCAACACACCCTTAACACAACCAACACACTCGTCAGTCACAACCTCAACACAAACAACACACTTGTCACACCTCAACACAAACAACACACTCGTCACACCTCAACACAAACACACCCCCCCTGTCACACCCTTTAACACAAACAACACCTGTAATAATACCGTCTAGCGCAAAACGCAAAGTACAACATAAACAATGACACTCACACACCCTCAACACAAACAACACACTCAACACACCCTTAACACAAACAACACACTTGTCACACCCTTAACACAAACAACACACTCGTCACACCCTTAACACAAACAACACACTCGTCACACCCTCAACACAAACAACACACTCGTCACACCCTCAACACAAACAACACTAACACACTCCCACAAACAACACACTTGTCACACCCTTAACACAAACAACACACTCGTCACACCCTCAACACAAACAACACACTCAACACACTCGTCACACCCTTAACACAAACAACAATACTTCTGTTTTCACAGTCTTCAACACAAACAACACACCTAACATCATACCTTTACTAATAAAACAATGACACTGCTACACCAACACAAACAACACACTCACACCCTTAACACAAACAACACACTCACACACACAACAACACAAACAACACACTTGTCACCTTAACACAAACAACACACTTGTCACACCCTCACAAACAAACAACACACTCACACACTTTAACACAACAACACACTCGTCACAACCTTAACACAAACAACACACTCGTCACACCCTTAACACAAACAACACACTCGTCACACCCTCAACACAAACAACACACTTGTCACACCCTCAACACAAACAACACACTTGTCACACCCTCAACACAAACAACACACTCTGCCACACCCTTAACACAACACACTACACCCTAACAATAAACAATAATTTTCCATGCCACCCTTTAACACAAACAACACACTTGTCACAATCTTTAACCACTTACACACTGTCACACTTTCAACTATTCAAGGCAAAACTAAACATCCTAACACAAACAACACACTTGCCACACCCTTAACACAAACAACACACTTGTCACACCCTCATCACAAACAACACACTGTCACACCCTCAACACAAACAACAAACTCGTCACGTCACACCCTCAACACAAACAACACACTCATACACCCTCACCATTAAATAACACACTGCCACTCCTTAACATAAATGATGACTTGTCACACTCCCTTAACAAACAACACACTCAAGCCACAATTCTCAACACAAACAACATACCTGTCACACCCTTAACACAAACAACACACCCTGTCACACTTTAACACAACACACTCGTCACAACCTCAACACAAACAACACACCCCCGGTTACACCCTTAACACAAACAATATGACTCGTCATAATTCTTACTCACACAACAACACGCCTATGGTCATACTTTATACTGACACTCCTTAACACAAAACAACACGCCTAACAACCTTAACACAAACAACACACTTATACAATTACATCAACACACCCTTAACACAACCAACACACTGTCACACCCTTAACACAAACAACACACTCGTCACACACTTAACACAAACAACACCCTCGTCACACTTAACACAAACAACACCACCACACCCTTAACACAAACTAACACACTGTCACACCCTTACCCACAAACAACACTCGTCACACCCTAACACGTAAAACAACACACTCGTCACACCCTTTAACACAAACAACACCTCAACATTACTCCTTAACACAAACTCAACACACTCGTCACACCCTCAACACAAACACCACACTCACACCCTTAACACAAACAACACATTCGTCACACCCTAACACAAACAACACACTTAACACAAAACAACACACTTAACACACCCTTAACACAACCAACAACACACTCGTCACACCTTAACACAAACAACACACTCGCCACACTCCTTAACAATAAACAACACTTCAATACACCTTTTTAACACAAAATAAATACCTCAATATTAATTCCTTAACACAACCAACACACTCGTCACAATTCTTTAACACAAACAAGAATATTCCCACTCGTCACACCCTCAACACAATCAACACACTCGTCACACCCTACACAAACAACACACTTAACACAAACAACACACTCTAACACACCCTTAACACAACCAACACACTCGTCACACCTCTTAACACAAACAATAATATTCTATTATAGTTCTTAATACAAACAACACTCCCCTGCTCACCCTTAACACAAAACAACACTCCTCAGTTCACCCTAACACAACCGACACACTCGTCACACCCTTTAACACAAACACACTCGTTACACCTTAACACAAACAACACACTCGTCACTCCCTTAACACAAACAACACCCTCAACACACTCCTTAACACAACCAACACACTCGTCACACCCCTCAACACAAACAACACACTCGTCACAATTTAACACAAACAACACACTTCGCCACACCTTTAATACAAACAATACACTTCGCCACACCCTTAACACAAACAAAACACTCGTCACACCCTTAACACAACCAACACACTCGTCACACCCTCAAAACAACACTGGTCACACCCTTAACACAAACAACACACTCGCTACACCCTCAACACAAACAGGACACCTAAGATACACACAAACAACACACCGCTTACACTTAACACCAACAATACCCTCGCTTAACACAACCAAGAGACTGTCATACTCCCCTCAACACAAAAACAACACATCACTACACTCCTCAACACAAACAACACACTCGTCATCACAACCTCAACACAAACAACACACTCACACACCCTAACACAAACAACACACTTCGCCACACCAAACACAAACAATACGACACAAGTCAGTCTGCACCTCCCTGCCTACACCCTCAACATAAACAACACACTCAACACACTCCTTAACACAAACAACACACTTATCACACCCTTAACACAAACAACACACTCGTCATACTCCCTTAACACAAACAACACACATTACAACTCTGCAGGGCAATCTGCACACACACATGTGTGCATAAACAACACACTAACACACTCCTTTAATACGTTAATAACACACTTGTCATACCCTTAACACAAACAACACACTCGTCACACCCAACACAAACAACACACTCAACACACTGTCACACTTAATACAAATGGTCACTACCTGTCACACTCCTCAACACAGCCACACACTCAATGGTATCGCTATACCCTTAACACAAAACAACACATTGCTCTCTGTTTATTTGAAAGTTTTATTAAACTGTTTTTGTTGTATAGATGAAAAATCATAAATATTATTATGAAATATTTTTTTTTCAACTTGTCAGGCCGTCTAAGGCCTTACAGGGGCATTATGTTGAAATATTTTATGTTAAGTGGACGTATATTTAATGTAGCATTTATAAGGTAGCGATTTGGGAATTGATTTATTTTATGTTATTACTGTCAGTGTTGTGTTGATGCGAAACGGCATTACATGTAGTTTGTTTGCAATTTTTTTAATTTTGTGCAAACATTTTAATATCCAATAAAATAATTTCCAAT
>JAODUO010001301.1:137500-155353 GCA_025642075.2 Ridgeia piscesae
AACAGACATTCAATCCTCGGACAGTTGCCTAGCAACATGGACCCAGAATGCCTTGTGTGGGCGACTGTGTCTCACACTGGTGGACGGATAACACTTCCAGACTCGGGTATGTCCTTCGTGTTTCTATTCCTTCCTTCGTAACTTTTTGTTTGGGAAATTATCTGCTTTCATCTTAAGGTCACAAGGTCTTACTGTGGAGAAAATGCCAGTTTACCTCGACAATGCAATAACGGGTCTTGGGGGGGACTGGAAGGTTTGTTTTATTTTGACCCAACAGTTTTTGTCTTCTCAATATCTAGGTTTGTAGTGATTTCATTCTGTTCAGTGTTTCATTTCAAAAACCTGTTTGACAAAATACCTTCACACATGACTTGAGGTCACGTCATTGTAGAGAAAAGGTGTCATTTACAAAGGAATGTCTTATAATTTGGCAAACATAATGATACAGGTTTAGTTGAGGACACATTACGTAGTTAAAATAAAAAACACCAGGTCAAAAGTCACCATCACCATGTATGTACCTTTTAATGAAGAATTGTTTTCGCATAAGTTATTTATAAAGTTAAATCTTGTGTGTCGTAATTTTTGTAAGTTCTGCTGCACTTTTGCAGTTTTGTTATGTTGAATTTTGGTCGATTAAATCAAGGCTGTCATTGGCAATAACGAAAACTCAACAAACTTTCGTCTGGCAGATCAAGTGCGGCTGCACATTTATGGTTTAAATATAGGCGGAACTGCTGCATGCCAAATTTGTCGGGTCAACGGCAAGCAGCGACATCAAAGCAACCAATGCAGGATTTTTAGTCCGGTTGTTAATCACATAGCTATACATTGTGCCTTGACCATTAGCCTCGATATGCGCAGGCACGATCTGTCTGGCCCCGCTAAGTACAGGTAGTTAGTTCTACCAACACTCATGTGTGTCGCCACTGAGTGTTTGTCAGACAGACTGGTCAAACGTGAAGGATAAAGTTGAATGATTGTTTTACTTCTTTATCAGTTATATCTTTATCAGTTATATCTTCTTTATCAGTTTTATCTTCTTTGTCAGTTATATCTTCTTTGTCAGTTATATCTTCTTTGTCAGTTATATCTTCTTTGTCAGTTATATCTTCTTTGTCAATTATATCTTTATCAGTTATATCTTCTTTATCAGTTATATCTTTATAAATAACAAATGTTGTTAATGTTATGTGTCAACTCTACACATATTTGTTCCATATCATGTTTATATGACGTGTAAGTCTCGCACGCGAAAACGAGGCTGGGGGCAGGAAGGCCATATTCTCCGCGTTAACATATACAACTTTGTTTTGTTTTTGGTTGTAATAATCGAACTGTTCCGAAATAGCATATTTCAGTTATATTGTCCGAAGGATTATTACAAGCAGAAGCAGTGGAACACTTTGCTGGTGACAATGATCATGGAAATCATGAATTTTAATCGATTATTATGGTGGTTGCCATGGCAATAGCGGCAAGTACTTGTGTTTGGCAATCTTGACTAATAATGAAGAGTGCCAGTTTTCGCGAAGTACAACCTGTTTGGGGCAATGTGATATGATTATGTGCATTTAGACAACTTGTCAGCTATAAGTGCTTACCGAAACCACAACGTACAGCAATGTAAAATGCAAATCCCATAAAAGACACATACAGCCTAAAATCATGTTTATTATCTGCACTACGTAAATCGCTACATGTCTATGATAGTCTGGTAAACTCAATATTAAATCGGACATTTAAGATAAGAAAGGTATAACAAAATATATTTATGACCAGATTTTCCTAGTATTCATCAGTCGGAAGCTACAACTGTCATCCATCGTTAGAATATTATTCTTGTGTCCAGTCCCCAATCAGCTCCAGTCGCGCGGAGTCTTGCCATGTATCGTGACTCACTTATAGGCCCTGTTCAGTAAATATTATACTACTGCACCTCGGCAAAACAAGAAATGTATGTTTTGAAAACCTGATCTGGTGATTTTAATTGTAGTCTCTAAATTAAGCAGGAATTGTGTGTGGATAACTTACCTGGTTAATAGTCTGGCTAATGGTACTTAATAATTTCAGCATTTCCATGCCGAGTGTGGTCTCATGAAATTTAAGCATACCACGTTGAAGTGAGCAGATCTGAAATTAGGAATTTATTTTTAGCAAATGCAAACTAACCATCCCATTCACATAAAAAACAGCTAATGGTTATTAAGAAATGTAGATTAACTGTTATATATGCTGACACGCAGCATAAATTAAACATGCATTAGAAGATCAAATGACGGTAGTTTTTATATACTGGGCGAACACAGCAGTGTGTGTGGGGGAAAATTGGGGTTATTTAGGTGATTAATGCACGAGGCATGAATTTGCATATTCCATGGTAGCGGTGAAGTGCCAGCGCATACTGCTCATGGCCAGGTGTTCATCAGACATTCAATCTGTTTATACAGTGGCATAACATTAGTTTTACATAAAAAAGTGCTACTGTACAGTACTTGATAATGATGAAATAAAAGCAAATGTCAATTTATGATAAAACAACTAGCTAGTGAAATCAGATTTATTAATACACCTCACCTACTTAGTTCCACGATTGTACTATATATAAATACACTAGTATTAACAAATGCATGGCAATTCAATGATATATATGTATTTTATATATATATATATATATATATATATATATATATATATATATATATATATATAATGTACTTTTATTGTAACCTTCAGGACAACAATAGAAGATATCATGCATACTCAAACAATCTATCATCCAATGAATGAATAATAAAAAAATTCCAAGAGACCTTTTTGTGATTGAACAGAAGGTCTTCAATTTCTTTCAGAAGTGTTTTCTTGTTACATTCATAGCTCACTACAGGATCACAAACATTCAAGTCCCAAAATGCATTAAACATTACACGGGGGAGATTTGATCGTTGATACAAACCAGGAGGATTATATTACTATAGTGGCGCCACCTAGTGAGTGAACAGTGTGCTTAACGCAAACTGACACCGATAGCAGTTTGGGGTAGTAAAAGTCGTGTAGATGCAACGGGACATTAAACACATAACACCTGTTTGACTTGTACTTATGAAACTATCACTAGTTGGAAGTGAGTTCCAAATAGTTGCCACGGCAACCGAGAAAATGGAAGTTCCAATGTTAGCCGAGATAAGGTGAAGTCGTGACTTGACCTCTTTGTCTTCTGCTACCAGGGGTCAGCATGACTATTCCGGAGGGTGCCATAGAGATGGGGGAGACGGAGGACATCTTCCTGGCAGTCAGCCGCGATGACAAAGACAGGCCAAAGTTGACAGGTAAGGTCATGGTTCACTGCCTTCAGCCACGCTGCAAATACATTCATCTTCCTCTGCTTTATCCAGTTCATTTCAAGGTAGTTCTCCCATTTTAGCTGCCTAACAGGACTTGATGGAACAGACATCCAGATATACAGCCATTGTCATCCACTTCTGCTGGTGACGTCATGTTTCTCCACCAGTTGTCATGATGGTCTCATTGTCATGGCAACAGTTGTCTTCATTATATAGTCTATGTCTAATTTTAGTGTAAAACAAAACAAAAATGTAACTCGTATCTCCTACCTACCGGTGTATTCTGAAGAAGTAGAATCCATTTTGTGTCTTGTCTTTGAAGTCAATGGAAGGCAGTTTGTGTGTTAGATGTGCCGTAAATTGACAGGACATTAAACATTCCGCTCTGTCTCTCAGTCAATTCTACAAGTGGCATCATTTATAATATGTAACGCCACAAAGAAACGTGCAGTTTTTGCACACTTTGTTATCCACAAACAGTTTTTTTAGCATGCATTCACAGCAGCCCCTGTGTAGGCGCGAAAGGCTAATTACACTTCTATGGGCCACGGCTGGCTCCTCAGAAGTGCTGAAGTACCTCGAGATAACATCAGGGCAGTGACAATTGACTGAATAAGATTGTGCTTATAATTAATGAGTGCTGCTTCACGAAAGGTGCCGAAAGCAGCTAGGGAGCTTTTTATAGCTGCGAGTGAACTATAAGAGGACTCTGATAATGTTTAATGACTTCGTCCATGTGAAAGCACCCGCTTTGGCAGTCAAGACCAGTAAATGTTTGGAGAGAAGTTGTCTGGCATGGGTGCTTTGTTGGTCATATCCTGCCCGCATTTGTCTGGTAAAGATTGATGATGGATCGCATGGAACATCATCCCACGGAGATAAATGGTCAGCGGGGATTGTTTTTATGCTTCAGTTTGGAAGACTGTTGTCTATGAGACATGAAAAATGTGATAAATTTCTGTTGTGTAGTCAATTTACCAGCAGGTAAAAGATACATTAAAACATGTTCTGTGATGGGTTAGAAAATGAGCAGTGTCCGTGCTTGGAATCGGGGATCGGTTCAGCTGCTGTTTTTTATATAAAAAAATCTCTGTATTTTGGTGCTTATTTTTTTGTTCTCATTTATTTTGTACCTGTTCAGGATGATACGAAAAAATATTTCTGATAGACAAGCATTAAAAAACAGTTTCACTATAAATAAAATATATTTTTCTGTTGTTAATTATTTCAGTCATTCCATTGTCTGCATTGTCGCTCTCATTTTCAGAATATTTAAATTTCAAAACCCCCCTTGGAGGGTGGGGTTACCAGGCATAGCTAGCGTTTATTGGCTTCATTATGACACATGCTATTAACATCCCTTTGGTAGGTGTGACATGTCAACATTCCACACATATACATTAAGTTTAACCAGGTATCGTAAATGAGGAATTTACGGTATGACTGTAATTGAATTCCCACACTGAAAGCACTTGGAATAAGTTTGTGGATTATGTGGGTGGACATGATCCAGATTTGTTACTTACTCCGGTGTCCATTTTATTTGAATGCCTTTTAAGTTTATGTCTGTTGTTTAAGTTTATGTAAGTTTACCGTAAATATTGTATTTGCAGCCGTGCTACAATTACACCATTATTTTGCCAGATTTGTCAAGATAGCTAAAATTTAAAACATTTGTTGTTGTTGAAATTTTGATATCGGATTGTTTTTGTTTTAGACGGTCAGACTGTGTTGTCACCGGTCATCATGGTTGGACCCCAGGGACTGACCCTTCTCAAGCCTATCATCTTGACCTTCCAGCACTGTGCCAGCATCAAACATGGGCAGTGGTCACTTTCTGTCTACAACAGCCTCACTCGATTCGATGAACCGCCGCAGTGGCAGGTGAGGGGTTAATAGGGTTAAAATGAGCAACTTTGTCACATAAATTTTGATAGGTCATGACAGATTGTTCTAACATCACATGTGTAGTTTTCGTTTGGTAATAAATACTCATTAACCGGTCTTTCAGCAGTGTTAAAGAGAAAGACAGACAGACAGTCAGGTGATCAGGTCTCGTCAAACAGATGGCCACAAATTAGCGCCCTTTTTGTCCTCGCCTATGTCTAACTCACATAAAGTACATAATCTGTTAACCTCATCAAAACCATTGAACAAATGACTCGTGGCCACAGCTTTGAGACCAGTTGTAGTCATTTCCGTTTCATCGGCGGGATTAGCCTCTGATCCCCAGTCTTCCTGCCGGCCGTTATTAATTAGGCAACAGAGGAGCATTCATCCTTTGTGTGTGACTGGCGTGCGACTGATTACGCTCTTAGAGCAGAAAGCCTTCGCGCCCGAGACAGACGGAATCAGCTCGTCCACTTTCAAGTGCATTGTGTGTCGAGAGGTCGGTCGCAATTAATTTGTGTCCGGCACAAGTTTACCCTTTGTTTAACACTTCGGTTGGTGGGTCTTGTTCTTTGACGTAACAAGAGCGCCGTCAACCTGTTGGTCGCCGACGTGTTGATTATGACGTGTTCGTTGCGTGTGTAGTGTACATTTCAACGGGATTGTATGCGTTTGATAGAGGATGATAAACAATGTGAATATTTCTATAGCGCCATTTTCACAATGAGTCTCTCACAGACAGTTTTAATGGTCATTAAAGTAAGTGATACACAGCACATACGAAGCGGAGGCAATGATAGATTCATCTTGGTTTGGTAGAGTGTGATATTAGTGATTTAGCACGTAGCAAAGCCCAGCAACTGTTATTTATGTTTACGACATGGAACATCAAGATTAGTCATCCACAGAACTGGGTCAAATTCATCCAAATAACGAGGTGACTTTATTAACGGAACTAATTTCAAATTTTTTCATATAATTTTTAAATGTTTTACAGTCATCGTAATTTTGAGAAGATTGTGTAACCGAGGCGGTAATAAAGCGAGGTTTGACTTTGCCTTCAAATGGAATCTGGCAGTGAATCAAACGACAACAAATACATCAGCTGCAGTTTTACGAAACTTGCGATAAAGCTGTCGTAGCCGTCACTGCATCAGTGTAATCGCCAGCGTTGTCTTTTGCACCTGCCACTTGAGACAGTCTCATTAGTGTTGCAGATGACTCGATTCTGGCCTGTTCTCACACACCCATTGTCAGAGCGTTCCGCGCACATTTTGTAATTATTACATCGTGGAGACAGAGGTGTCGTCCGTCCGTCCGTCCATCTGTCCGCGTCTATGTTTGTTGTCGCCCGGTAACTTGACACAGCACTTGCCGACGTAATTAAAGTGGCAATACCAGCGATCGACACCGCATGAACTGGTGACCATTGTCAGCACTAATTTGGCCGATATGGGTCCCGGTTTGGTCATTGAATTCTCCGTGGTGATCCTGTCGTCCTATGGCGAGATCACGGCCAGGAGCGCTAATAAGGCTCACGTCGCGGGTTTGCATCGACGAATCGATAAGGGTTGTTTTTTGCTGGCGGCGTTATACCTATTATCTGCTAATTATGTTGTCTGGATGAGGGCTTTGTTAAGTTTATGTTTAGATGAGTGGTTTCAGTATTCACTACACTGCAGCGTCTGTGAGTTTTGTCACTGTTTTTGTTCAGTAGTGTAGCTGTTGAGAGGTTGCCTGTTACCATAATGTATGTATTCGAACATTGTCTCTTTTGGAACACTAAAAATTACAAAGAAAGATATGATTATTTTTATGTTGACATGTTTCTTTTTCGAGAGCTCAATTATTGTATATGTCCATACAGTCAACTTGGTTTGTCATTATTGTAACAGCATTATGTCCATTTGACCAACAATGCTCTTGTGGTGGTACTAGTAGGTTATGCATGTTGTTATAATGTTTTATGTATGTGATCAATCCTATTATGTTATATAGATCTTTATATTTTCTTCTCGGTCTCAATGAAAACTACGTCACACAAAGCTCAGTACCACTGGCTGGCAAGATATAAATGCCTGTGATCTCTCATAGGGTCAGAGGTTATCAGATGGTAAATAACGGCTATTTTATGTTTCTTCCAGTTGATGTCGGAGTTGGGGAGTGAGACGATCAACACGCCGATATATGTGCAAATGGAGATGGGACACTGTCATATCATGACAGATATGCTCCTCAGATACACACTTCTAGGTAGGCTATTTTCTGGTCTTCTCAATGCCTGTTGATTCATTGTAGGCACAACCACATGACGTGACAACATGTTGACAGCTTTTATTTTGTTAAATTTGTTTCGTAAAAAAATTTGTTTTGTTAAAATGTTTTTTAAAGTTTTCAGTTACATGTTTTCTTTTTCTAAAAAATAGCAGTTATGCAAACTATTAAGCTCCTTATGTTCCCTAACTTGGCTTAAACTCATTTCCACTGGTATTAATGTTATGTCAACTCATATTGTTTTTATGCATAATTTCTATCATAGACTTACCTCTTTTCTGTTATATTTTACTTGCAGCCTGATAGTTATGTTTTGTAAGAAATTCTTATAGTTATAGATGACTTGAATGTGTTTTTAGTTTATTGTTGATTTTCTTGTAATTCTGCAGAGTTGCCAGTCGTGACGGCTGACTGTTATGGCGTCTGGTTCCGCAGCATTTTGCTCGTTTTAAGTGCCCAGTGATGCATTTCTAATTTGATTTATTTTATGTCGTTCATATCTTTATCACAGAGAAATGTACTTGTTTTACAGGGAAGCCGAGCATGGCTGGAAAACCAATGAAACAGCTGCGTGTGGCAGTGTTCGCTCCGTCACTTCCATCGACGATTGATTACGACCTTCGGGTGTATTTTGTGGAGGATACCAGGGACGCGCTGGAGGTCAGTTTACATTTCGCAGCAGGTGGTCAACTTCTGTAGCGCACTTATAATAATAATTGTAATCAATTCTAGAAAGAATTTTAATTTATTGTTTTTAATCAGTATGACCTCGTTGTTGTCGAAAGGAATAAATATAGAAACTGGGTGTTATTTTGATGCATGTAAGAGCAGAGCAGTCTTATCTTAAATCATGTTCGATTAACAACTGAAACAAAAAATTAGACGTGTATTTCAACAAAAATATTGGGAATAAACACAACATACCTTGAGTAAATATGACTTTGAATGAAGACACCTGGTGGTGTTGTTTATGTTGTTAATTATTATTTGTTTTGGTCAACAACTTGATGTACGCTACACAGAGTGAGGTTGCCGCTAATTGTCGGGAGAAAGGGAAGACCATGACCGAGATGGGGGAGTGATGGGAAGAGGCACCTGGTGGGATTGTGAGCTGGGGAACTAGAGTGAGAGGTGGGGAAGTGGGGTAGGGTGGAGGAGAAGGCAGTGTAGGAGTAGCGATGGGAAGAGAAGGTCACATGGAAAAAGGATCGCCACATAAACATTTGGTGGTGTGTTAGTTGCTGTGAGCTCACTACAGATATATGCAGGGCCCACTCGTTCCCGTATCCTTCGCCATGGTTCACTGGGGCGTGTCAGTGCGTACCTGCCTCCCTTGCCTTGGGAAACATCCCAGACACACACCTACCAGGGGCAGTAGATCTCACCCCCTTGTAGGGAACATACCGGTCCAAGGCGGCGACCTTACTGCACAGTCTGGTGGTTGATAAAAACAAAACATTCCGCGAGAATAAAAACTGATTACAAGTGGTTGCTGTCTGCAAGGCTTGATGCCAAATTTTGCTGTCCACAGGGCGTGATGCAGGTGGAGAGAAAGTTGGGTGGATGTCTGCTGGACCTGCCCCGACAGGTACTCTTCCAGTACTCCGGAGACAACTTGTGTCTGGCCATCGAGGAGTTAGAAGGAGGCTGGAGGTGCAAGCAGGCCGCCAACTACCAGGTACAGTGTCAGTTGCAATGTAGTCTCACTGTAATCAAACTTACATATGAAGGAATGTTAACATTTTCTTCCGCAACGTCTAGCCCATTTTGTGCTTATCTTTCAAGGATTAGTCTACAATCTACAGCCCCAAAAGTATGATGTAAACCCTTTATGTTTCTGATATACACAACATTTCAAAAGTTACTGGTGCAATTACCAACAGATATAAACCATGAAAAAGCAGTTATGCATTTAATTATAAGCCATCCACTGAGTTGACAGGTCGGGAAAAGTGCCAAATGATGCAAAACAAAGACAGGTCTACAGGCTATAGAGAATAGGCAATAAAAACGTTTGAATCAGATGGAATGCTCCCTGAGTGAGCCTGTGTTGGAGATCGCACTGCCTGATGATAACATGACTCTGCTGCAGTGGTATGCATTTGATGTTGCACATCGGCCTGCATTATTTTAATTACCTGAAGTGCCAACACAGATGTGTTCCCATCTGTGATGTAGTCAATTAAACAGCAGTCTTCTTCAAGTGTTTCTCTGTTTCTTTAGCTTTTTGAAGGATAGTCCGTCGCAGAATTTGTTTAACCAATACAGATTAATATGGTCAGTTTGTTTTCACCTCCATATCTAGGATTTCTGAAATTGTCATCATAATGGTGAACAAAATGGCAGTCCTAAATATGTTTTAATGTCAGCTGTCTGTGGTTTTGATTGGGAGCCATATAAACTGATATTGGGAATCATATTACGATAATTGTTTTCCAAACAACTTATCCCATTTCTGTGTCTTAAAAATAGACACAACATTAACATATTTCTGGCAAGATGCTGACTTTGAAATGCTGCTTGAAAACCACTGGATTCGATGAACTGGTGCAGATTTTACTGATGATGCAATCCCGAGTGGCCAGTGGCTGCTCCACTGGGCATGCTGCGGCTGCAGAAGGTATCAGCCCAGTCCATGTTGGAAGTGTGAGCAAACTGCAGATGGTACCTGTTTATTTAGTGTGGTATGTTAGGGTGTGTTTATCATGGCTCTGATTACACGTGATACACTGGCTGGCTCCCTGTCACCCCCAGGGTGGACTCAACCCTGGCAGACAGTGTAGCATGTGTAGGACATAGGCTCTAATTGCACCCCAAGGCCCAGCACCCTCAGGGTGACAAACCAGGCCAGGTGATTGCTGTTATATGTGGTAGCTCAGCTCTTTAATCTGAAACTGAATTCTATGCACCAGGAATAGGTGAGAACAACGACAGGAGTTAAGCCTGTTTTTACAGTTTCTTGTTCAACTTCTCAAAATAATGGAGGTCGTTGAGTTATATGGCAGTGTGTCAGGGTTGTTAAGACTTGTTATTCATGTGTTAATGACACCAGTGGGAAGGGGAGAGTCCTCACCGCCAGCTTGTTGGCAGTGTAAGCCATTCTTTTTTCACCTTGAAGAACATATAGACTGAAAAAACTCATGAATCGCTGAACATATCAAAAAGAAATGTTGAAAACTACTGATTTTTATTTATTTATGCCCATTCTTTCCCCTTTCCCTTCATTCCAGCTTGTTTCATTCCCAAAAAGTTAACCTCAGAAAATCTACCAAATTTATGTTTATTTACTGCCACTTTACAGCACTAAAATGTACAGACAGCATCGTCCCAAAATCTTTCTTGACCTTACAATTTCTTTATGGTAAGTCTGCTAACATTAAACATTTATTATTGAATTCGGGATCAAAGTTAGAAGACAGTGGCTGTGTACATTGCACCGCGTCCTTGGGTCCGTAGTTAATGACCTTGAAGAACAGAAATAGATCGGAACTGCGTAGCCTGTTTGAGCCAATGTACATCTCTTGTGCGTTTGTGATACATGTGCCCACGTCAGCTCACACCACTGTATGCATTCTGCAGCTGTAGCTACAGACGTATGTTAAAGTTGGTTGGAAAGCAGCGTGGATATGTCTGATGATTCTAAGGCAAGGCAAATAGTATTTGTGTACAGCAAAAATGCATCGTAGTGGGTTGAGAGAATAAAATTGTAAAGTTATGTGTTAGTTAAACAGGAGGTAATTTACACATTTAATTTTAATTTTCTTAACTTTTTATTTTTTCACTAAATGTTTTTGTGGCATATGGGGTTGGTCATGTGACTTCACAATGAAACATAAGAAAATTATAGTGTCACATATTAAAATCATGTAGTGGATGTGAAATCGTAGCGAATCATAATAACTTAATCAAATCCTGTGGCATCACTGAGAATTGAATGAAATATCGTGGTTACCTAACATATTGCGGTCTACAATTTCTGATTGATGTCATATTTATTTACCAGTATAAAATGTAATTAATAAATGGGGCAGTGTTAAACCTCATGACACTCCTGATTTGGTGACACTCTAGAGGCAGTGTACTTAGAGGTCTGACATGTGATATCACAATCCGTATCTACCCAGAATGCCCCAAACAGGAAGCAGACGGCACATCACAAGCAGACAATATTCAACAATTCCTGACAGAAACCCGAAACTCTGCATTTCAAAGGAAATTGGCTTAGTTAATTCAGAACACTTGGTAGTTAGCGAGATGAACTCACTACTTCCCTCCGTGGCATGTGGCTGGTGGGCTATTTACATCTGGACGGCCGTGCCTTGGTCAGTCCTCAAACCAGACGGTCACTAACGTTATGCCAAACAGCGGAATCTTGGGAGGAGTGAATATTAAGCTTTCATGACATTGGACTATTTTTTTATTAAAACGAACCAAACATTTAATTTTTATTAATCACTTAATAAAAAACCTCAAACGTGGCTGTGTGATTCTATGGATACGGACATATTTTAAAACAACTACACATATTTGATAGTTGTCTTTCGTTCATATTGAACAGAGAAAAATTACTGTATTTTCAGTGTGACGATGGCACAGATTTATAGGGTGCATTATTTCATTGCAGGAGATCCCGTTCCAGCATGTATGGAGCGGCACGCAGAATGGCCTCCACTGCTCGTTCGCTCTTGAGCACACAGACAGAGGGCAGCACCATCTTGGCTGTCACATCCACGTCTTTCAGAAAGCTATGCTGGCCAATCGACAAGTTCTGCAGATTTCATGCAATCTTGATGAGGTAAGGCTTTCCTCCGAGTTCTCTTTTTACAGGGTTAAACGAAGCATTTGGCTGGTGATGTTTTCAGTTTAAAAGAAATAAAACAAGGCATTGGCTAAAATAAATTTTCCATGTGTACGCAAAGTTTAGCATTGTATGAAATACTTGAAAATGAAAAAAGTACATTCATTTTGTAATATAAATTCGATTTTAAACCCATTTGTGTAGAGATTCCCATGGAAAGTTTAATCTAATTAAGTAGACGATCAAACAGTATAATGGCGTCACACAAGACATATATTCGCATCAGGCCAACCCTCGAAATGAGCGTAAGAATGAGTTATGTAATATACCAGCTTCTGCATTTGAGACTGTGGTCCAGAGACAGTGTTCAGTGTCTCTAAACTCTCCCTAGCGGTTGATGGCCCTGAATGTGTCAACAGACAAACAATAGGGACAGTATACTTGGAAGTACTTGACCCAGTATGAAGTGGGCCTGGGTGTCACATGACATAGGGTTTCTAGGGACGTACACTTGGGACATTCTACAGGAGCCCTCTGGCAGGGTGATTACTGCACTGGGTTTCTTATCTGTCAGGAAGAGAGGGTTTTACGAGCACCCTCTTGTTAGGAGAACAGTGGAGGACACATAAGAATGCCAGTTCTTACAAATATAGTTACGTGGAACACATAACTTTGAAAACCCCTTGTTCTACTACAGATGCAGGAGAACCCCTGTGTGCCTGCTTACAACTGTTGTCATTTTCAGATACTTTGATTACATATTGTTTGAGTTGTTTACTATGATTGCCGACACACTCAGCTGTTTGAATGAGAACCTGGCCATAGACTGTGGTGGATGTTTGTGTATGAATTGTCTTTATGCATTAATTTCGTAACGGCTGGGTGATTCCCAGAGAAGCCGAGATGGTGTTTGTGAAGTGTTTTGAGCGGTCCCGAGGGTTGCCTACTGTGCTGTGCTGTGTGAGAACTTACCCTGACTCTGCCTGTCACATGACTGGTGCCTTGTGTTACAGACACTGGCAGCGGCCGGCAGTCCCAGCCAAGCAGGGAAGGCAGCCACACACAGGAACTCAACCGTGACCAACCTCGGGTGTAACTCCATGGTCACGCTTGAACCACCACAGAAAGTCTTCAGGTGCGCCGCAAAGTTTCTCAGATCAGTCGGTAACTTGCGCTGTCAGTGCAAAGAAGTCAGTGGTGTTTGTTAGCAAACCCTCATTATTCTGCTCGATGCAGACAAAGTTGCTACAGCTGTTTGTGAATGGAACCTGTAGATTTGTGTGTATAATGTGTATCTTTAAAAAATATCCAGCAAAAAGCGAGTTTTGTAGACTCAGCATGCCAGTAATGTAAGTGACGCCACCTTCTGGAAGGTTTAGTACTACACCCTGTTGTAACCTGGTTACAAGCGCTATGTTACACACCATTATAATTTTAGTGTAATACGGGCAATTTTCTGAATTTGACTGAATACTGATCTTTTAAAAGGTACCGTAAGTTAATGTAATCAGTTCCATGTTGACTTACCTTGTATTACTCATGGCTTACTCATGTCATAATATAATGAGTGTATTAAATGGGCAGTGCTAACATTATGCACCAGGTGGCAGCACCAGCATTCATGTTTTAAGAATCACCCATTCATCCAATCTGACCTGTAGACTATCCACCCAGTGAATTTGGAATAATTTCTAGTGGCATGAAAATCTAAAAGACCATTTTCTCGTGTCATAGGACATTGTGGAGCCGATAAAACAATGAAATTGATATAGTTTTCTTCGGGTCACCTGGTACGAGCTATGCTGCAGAAGTCTCGACGAAAACTTCAGACCATTGGATACTACAGTACACCCACACAAACAACCTTATAGTAACAGTGTATCTCTGCACTGCATCTCGATATGTTTTTCCATATATTTCAATGTCACATTCATATCCGGTGTGTTGATTTTAGGTTGCCCCCAGCAATAAAGAGAAAACTCTGCCAGATTCTCGACACACCAAATGCCCGTGGCAATGACTGGAGGATGCTGGCGCAGCGGCTCAGTGTTGACAGGTAGGGACGTCTTCTCATTCTGTTGCCGACACCTAGCAAATGGATTCAGCTGGAAAATGGCTGACTGTTAATGTTTTATGGTTTCTCACAATGGTGGTGTTCTTTGATGGATTATATTAAAACATACCAGGTGTAATGTATATATATATTTTGCAGTCTTTTTATAATTTGATACACATCTAGTTATGTCTGGGAGAGGGATCTGAGGGTCAAAGTCTTTGTATGACAAGGTATGCCAGTGACAACACTGAGTGGTAACATTGAAAATTTGTATGTGTTTTTACTGAACAAATCACATATTTGTGTTGTGAATTGTTTCGTAAACGTTTTGTGTCTCGTTTGCAGGTACATAAACTACTTTGCGACAAAAACGAGCCCAACAGAACACATCCTAGATCTGTGGGAAGCCAGACACAGGGAAGAATCGGCTGTGACTGACCTAATGAACTCTCTTCGGGTCATGGGTCGCATGGATGCTGCGGGGCTCATGGAGAAGGAAATGGGGCCGTGGTTATAGGCCCTGTCCCATCGCTGTAGAAATGAGACTTCAAGTGCTGCTTATGGAGTAGCAAAATTGTGATTCTTCCGGGGCTTGTCGTTGCCAAAGCGACAGAACTTTGCTGTGCACTGCCCAGGATGCTGTTTCCATGGCAACAGTAGAATAACTGCGAATGGGGCAGAGGAACCTCCATTGTGATTGCGTGCCATCGTTCACTGTTGATCGTGGAATTGTACAAAAAGACTGCTGAGAAATACGATTATGCAGCGGCTTTGAGCCTGGCATAATGAATATTGCACATGTGCGTGGTTCGCGAAACTCATCGCCAAAACTCATGAACGAGTGACATAGAGAGAACAAACGACAATGGATTACTTCTGAAGCAACTGTTTAGTGTTTCAAAAACTGCTTGCGTCAAATGGAGAATTGACTAAGTGTTCCATTTATCTATATGCACCCAGCTGAACTGATGATGTTGCACACAACTTGTGGGTCTTGCAGTGAAACCTGTTGAGGGATTCTGTCCTATTGAGGGCGCCACTGGCTAGTGTTGAGAAGTGAACGGCCTTGAAAACCAGTAGAAAATTCACTGCATGTTCCCTGGCAATTGGGCAACATCGAATGTGTAATATTCATACATCATTGTGGCTTTACAAAGCATAGACTACGTAACATTGTTTTTATAACAGAATCTCCTGCTCGGAAGCAGCAGGACCTTTATACAATCTGAAAACAAATATGCATTTTCTACGTTGTGTGCCACAGGTATATTGGAAACGTGGCGGTTTTCTCGACATGTTGGATGTGTGTGTTAGGCTATGTCATTTGCCAACTCCGGGGTAATGGTGTGTGCGTGTGTGTGTAATAAACTGTGTGTGTGTGTGTGTGTGTGTGCTGGTGTGTGCGTGTGCGTGCGTGCGTGCGTGCGTGCGTGCGTGCGTGTGTGTATGCATACGTGTGTGTTCGTGTGTGCTTATAATTATATGCATGTGTGGATGTAGGATAAGAAGGTGTGGAAGGCGAGACGATAAAGGGGAGACTATGCACTCTGTGGGATAAACATGCATGCATTCTTCCAGCGTAATGCTACAAAGAAAGCTGTTTGGCGTAATTAGGAGGACAAGCTTTTGGTTGTAGGTGCAAAGAAAATCACTGTGACCAGATGTAGACTGGGACAAACAGTTTGGCTTAATGCCTTAGCTTGTGAAATGGGCTAATCAAACTCGTAGCTTGTATGGCAAGCGATCCTCTCAGTCTACGGCAGACTGATATATTCTTGTCCGCATGAATTTGCAATTGGTGCTTTTTGGAGCAGAGCTAGATTTTAGACTGACTTAGTGCCATTTGGACAAGCTAGACTCTGATGTTACTAGACTCTGATGTTAGTGACAAAGTGTGACCAGTTCAATAGGGTTTGTATTTATTTCTAAACGGATGTGGTCTTTTTTGCCCGTCAAAAAACCAACACAATTTGGTCAACATTAGTAAATGCAGCAGTGTTACGGACACCACAACAAACGACATTCACAATTGTTGCTTCTTAAAATGGAATAATTGTGAAAAATTACACATAAGTGTTCGTACCTAATTTTTTTTATAAATCTCACTCGGGCAAGGGGGTTGTGACCCCACAGGGTTGTTTATGTATCACATATGGGGGTGTGACAAACAGAAACTAGTGCATTGCGATGACAACCGATGCATACAATCCTTGATGAAGATGTGTTGTGTGACGCCATTTGTAATCACCATGGCAACAAGTTCTTTTGTAATACCAGTTTGATAGTCCTGGAAGGTGTGCCATGGGTTGCTATGGCCACCGAGTCTTCCGTATAAACGTGTGCCAGTAGATAGACTGACAACTTTCTATGTTTTCCTGTACATTTGTATATGCGAACCGATGCGAACAGTTGTAGCCAAAGGATATTGTACATTTTGTTTGGAATGCTGACACGTCACATATTGTTGTCCGTGCCATGCAGAGATGTGACGTTCCCGAGACGTCATTAGGGCTAGGAGATTTTTATACATTCTCCTTTATTCTGTAAATAATCTTGTTTACAAAATAAATTACTTTATTATTAAATGTGTGTGTGTGTTCAATGCACATGTAGTTCATGTGTTTTTTTATTTTGCTAGCCTGTTGGGTTATTGTGGTATCATAAATTATTAATATCCAAGTTTAATTTCACTTCGCTGACTCATGGGGAATAGGGATGTAAGTGACCCACATGGTCCAGTTAATATCTGATTAAATCACTTCATTTCATTGATAGTTATACGTGTGCAATTAATACTGCATAATAATAAATAGTTTTACGGAAAAAAGGTAACTTAAAATTAATTGTACAAAATATTACTATTACGTGAGTTGGAACCATTGATACAATTCCCAAACATCACCATTTTGCAGTGTTTTTATTTTATATAGTGTTTATGTTTAAAGTTGGTTCAACATGTCTGTGTCATCTGGAAAGTTAGCTTTTATTTGATAATGAGATTAATTTCATTAGTTACTTATATATAAGGTAAATGGTGATCATCGACTATGATAGAAAACAGTATAATATTTAGGGAATTTTTTCATTACTTAACTGATTCTCGCTTGACTGCGTAACTTCACGGAGAAGATAGTCTGGCTGATTATATATGTTTTGCTTTGTAGCCCTTATGTAGTGTCTCTGTTCGAAGCCATCAGACAGCATCACTGTAATAGATTAATTAACTCACATATTAACTTGTACAATAAGAATTAATATTTATATATTGCATATGCGTTTGATCATGAAATCAAGTTATAAAATATCTACCATTAGACACAAAATAAAAAGTAGAAAATAAAAATAGGATGAAAAACTAACAACAACCAATTTTCATTTATATTTATTTTATGCTAGGCATGTTTAAGTATAAGTTTAATTTGGAATAGTTTTTATAATTATATTATCTGATAAAAAAGGTATCCTCATTTAATGTGTATATTTCAAGAGCT
>JAODUO010001302.1:0-15000 GCA_025642075.2 Ridgeia piscesae
TGTATTTTTGAAAAATGTGAATTTTAATTTTGTATATTTTGTATATGTGTTATGTGTTAAAATTATAGTTTTAATGTGTATATGTGTATATGTTAATTGTATATGTGTAAAAGGTTTTGTGTTTTATGGTATATGTGTATATGTATATTTTATATGTGTTTTGTGTATATGTGTAATGTGTATATGTGTATTGTATATGTATTTTATTGTGTATATGGGGGTTATATGTGAATTATATGGCAGGGGCGGGGTGTCGTGGTGTGCGGTGCGCTTGTGGGTTGATTCCTTTGGGGGAAAAAGGGGAAATTTAAACGTTTGGGGTTTCCGGCTTTTGGAAAATAAAAAACAATTAATGGAATAAAAATTTTTTCCCGGAAAATTTATGCTTTCAAAATGAGTCAACACATAAATAATACTGAAACAAGGCTTATATAAATAAACCAAAATTAAATTGTTTGTTGATAATCTGCCTACCCAATCACCCACGTTTTACTGATTTCATTATTAAAAACGTTCTATATAAATTAATAATTATTATACACATAGTGCTGTGAATTAATTCAAACAGTGCTGCCGACTTGATGCGAGACTACGCGCACTTATGCGTGATGTCTGACGTCATAGCAACAACATAACTAAAATATATATTCACCCATGACATCATAAACACCAACAACATAAAAAAATAAGTTAGTTGAATTACCGAACGTCCACGAAAATAACATTGCACTCGCTTTGTTGACTAGAATAAGTAACTGTTTAGTTCAGGTGTAGGTTCTGCCATATTTTCTTCTCAGGAAAATTTGTTAAATCTCTCCTGTTTCGTTCCTCGATGCCGACGGTATTCCGTCGGATTACCGTCTTGTGGTTGCTTGATCTTGGTGATTCCACTTTCAGAACGAATTTTAATTATATCACGCGCTTACGTACATGTTTCGAAAAATCCTAAGTTAATATCTAAACAATAAAAACACTGTTTTCATTGTATGTAGGGCAAACGATTTGGTAAATAAAAAATCGCCTGCTGTACTGTATTATTCGTTACAAAACACGTACCCCTGACACCCTTAAAATCGGTCTATATGAGTGTGCACCCCCTCTCGTCTGTCGATGTCATGAGTGGAGTCGGAAATTTTACTGGCCCAAAGCACCACGACAATGGTTGTCAAGTAACCGGGGCCTCTGGCATTGGGTTATCGTCAGTCAACGAATAAAGGCTTATTTGTCGAGATACAAACTGCATTAGTCACCGTTCTACTGTGGTTTGCCTCAACGGCTACTTCCTCTTACAACTCTAATGCATATCATAGTATATAATCCACAACATATCACAATGCTAAATCATGTTGTCATGGTTCATCACGTTGTTGCGCTATGGTACAATGCGATTTTGCTTAACATTATCTGCCCAACCTGGAATTTACGTCACTTGCCTCGTGTGTTGGTTTTTGTGTGAGGAACTCATTGCTTATGTTATGTAACTACACTGGGATTGGTGACGTTTTCAAGTACCACCGTTGATGTGGCACCAGGATGTGTACACGTCATGTCGATCAGTCTGGAAACAAAACAAGAGCGAGGTCTACGTTAGTCTCACTTACCTGACTCTCGCTCGGCCGCGTAACTCCGCCGAGAAGACAGTCTGGTCCCATGTTGAGTTTCTTTTATGTTACACCAGACAGTTTCTTCGCATGCTGCTTCTTTTTTATACTTTTATTTCTGAAGCCTGGATGGATTATTTATAAATAACACCACCTCCCCTTCTTCCTATTCTATCTTTCTTAAATATTACATATCGTGTCATCCATATACATGTATATATACATACAATCGGCAGACGTTGTCCTCAGTGGAGCCAGTCAGAATACCAGCCGACAAACCACACTCCGAAGATAAGAAAATCATTGCACAATAGCAAAACCGTCATTCTAAGGCCTACAACGTATGTGATTGTTGATGTGTGTGTGTGTGTGTGTGTGTGTGTGTGTGTGTGTGTGTGTGTGTGTGTGTGTGGTGTGTGTGTGTGTGTGTGTGTGTGTGTGTGTGTGTGTGTGTGTGGTGGTGTGTGTGTGTGTGTGTGTGTGTGTGTTTGCGTGTGTGGGTGGGCGGGTGCGTGGTGCGGGGGCGTGTGTGGGTGGGGGTGCGGGGGGGGGGGGGGGGGGGGGGGGGGGGGGGGGGGGGGGGGGGGGGGGGGGGGGGGGGGGGGGGGGGGGGGGAAAAAAATAAATATTTTTATAATATAAATTGGGGCCCGGGCGCGGGCCCCGGCGTGGGGGGGGAACGGGGCCCCCGGTGGGGGGGGGTGGGGGTGTGGTGGTGGGGGGGTTTGCGTGCAGGTGCGTGGGGGCGGCGGGGGGGGGGCCAGGCCCCAGGGAGGGGGAAAGGGTTTTTTGGGGGGTGATGTGGGGGGTGTTGGCTTTGGGGGCCAAAAGGGTGCGGGCGTGGGGTGCGTGTGTGGGTGCGCGGGCGGCGGCGGGGGGGGGGGGCGGCGGGGCGGCGGCGCGGCGCCCCCGGCTTGGGTTGGTGGTGTGTGTGTGTTTTGGGGTGGGGAAAGGAGCCTTTTTTTGGTATTTTAAAAAGGGGCTAATTGTTATTTTTACTTTTTTTGATTTGTTGAAAAAGTTGAAATGTTGAAAGCTTTCGGAAATTCCCAATTTGTGTTTTTGTTTTTTTCTTTCGGGAGTAGCCGTAAACAATGCCCCGGGTTTCTACGCGCCCTTAAAATTTTGCACCCAACGCTGACAGTGTCACTGTATCAGGACTGTTGTCCTCAGATAAGACACCAAAAACACGTAGACCGACTTACATTGGCCTACTTGGGTTGCTCGCGTAACCCTAACGTGGTATCCGGTTTATGGTAATTTATACTTCGAACTATAAGAAATAGCGGTGCGTTACTGAAATATATACCGGATCTAACAGGACAGGACGTTAATTGTAAGGAGCGCTACGTAGTCGTGGGAACTTGTAACAGCGAACATAGTAACTCGACCATATCACTTGTATTGATCAACCCGCAGCGACAGTGATTGTTAAGTCGCTTTGGCGTTGATGTTATCGCGAGTCAACGAAAAAGTCGTATTTATAGATATCCGAACTGCATCGAGTCACGTTCCTCTCCAACTCGAATCCATTTATTTTATAATCCACAAACACCAAATTAAGTTGTCATGTTTCGCGCTGATAACCCCCTTTTTGAAATTTGCAATTTTCCATTTTGTTTTTTTGGAAAAGCTATTTGCAACACCAACGTCGATTTATCCATAGTCAATACAGAGAAGTACGAAATCGGTGAATGTTAGCTCTACGACACGCAGAAAAAGGCAGGAGGCTGCCAGGTTGTTGACGGACAGAGGTGGGCCTACGCCGCGGGAGACTGTGCCGCAGACTGCGAGTGCCAGGATCCAGGCACTCGGTGAGCGAAGACCTACTCCGTGTAGCGGCTGCATTCGCCAGGTGTCGACGTCGTTTCATGCTTACTCCGTCAGGGGCCGCCACGTTGAAAACAGAAGAGAAAATGCGACGGGACTTTTATTAAAATTTGCCCAAAATGGGCCCTTTAACCAAAAAAAATTTCCCCGCCCGTTTTTTCCTATTTTTTCGGGGGTCGTGGGAACCTAAATTAAATTTTTACTGGTGATAACTAAAACCCCCCGAGGACCCTTTGAAAATACCCCCAAAAACCCGTAACGCGAAAAAAACGAGTGAGATCAAAAAGTTCATATTTCATACTGTTCTTGAAAATATCCACATGGCTTGTTAAGTGTTGCAAACCCCTGCGAAAATACATACGTCTATAGCATGTGAAACACATTTGTATTACCCGCGCTAAACGCAAATTGAAATTAGCTAGCACGCATCGGCTTAATCTAAAATGGCGGTTGTGCTGACGCGGCAGGGGTGAAAGGGGCCCCCGTTTTGGGGCCCCCTTTTTTACAGGGCCCACTTTGCCCTCATCATCCAGATTTTAAAATATGATGGCTGCATCGTTAGCATAGTCATGGGTAGAATATGTATTATGATTGCGTGAACTAATTAACACATTTAGTAATGTTACAAATTATGAATGGCAGACAACTAGACGTGTATAAATATGTACTGCACATATAATTACTTCACCCAAAGCATCACTGTAAACTTACGTTTACCAATAAAGGTTTCGACAACTTTCGATGCTACGGTATGGGAGAGGTATCCACAAAAACGCCAGGGCTGTCCCCATCACGACCGTGTCGCCTATTCCCATAGAGGGCGAACAAACATCCAGAAAAGCGACACTTAGCAAACAGCAAATCGACTTCCAAAGTAGATATGACATCACGCCTGTATTGTTGCGAGCTGTTTTCCGACAGCAAAGGTCTGGAGATATTGATCAAATACAGACCTGCGATATTTTGGGGATGGCAGTCTGTATTTTTGAGCAACATTTCTGTACGAATCTGTACCAATCTGTATCAGATAACTCGTATAGAAATGCGTTGCGCGTACCATAACAACACTTGAAAACAACATATAAAGCAAATAAAACCAAAAATTTAATAGAAACATTGTTTAACCATAAAAAGAACGGTGAACAAGTACTGGAAATTTTTCAAACACGCAAAAAATTTTTTAATTTGGGGACATTCTTAATTTAATTTTTATTACATTAATAGTAGGTGTTGTTTGGCCTTTAATAACTGAATGATGTCCCATTAATTATTTATGCGTGTATGCAAAATTATCAGTACTTGTTCAGCGTTCTTTTTATGGTTAAACAATGTTTCTAGTAAATCATATTGGATGTGTATTTGCTTTATATGTTGTTTTCAAGTGTTGTTATGGTACGCGCAACAAATTTCTATACGAGTTATCTGATACAGATTGGTACAGATTCGTACAGAAATGTTGCTCAAAAATTCAGACTGTCATCCCCAAAATATCGCAGGTCTGTATTTGATCAATATCTCCAGACCTTTGCTGTCGGAAAACAGCTCGCAACAATACAGGCGTGATGTCATATCTACTTTGGAAGTCGATTTGCTGTTTGCTAAGTGTCGCTTTTCTGGATGTTTGTTCGCCCTCTATGGGAATAGGCGACACGGTCGTGATGGGGACAGCCCTGGCGTCTTTGTGGATACCTCTCCCATACCGTAGCATCGAAAGTTGAAGAGAAACCTTTATTGGGTAAACGTAAGTTTACAGTGATGCCTTGGATGAAGTAATTATATGTGCAGTATATATTTATACACGTCTAGTTGTCTGCCATTCATAATTTGTAACATTACTAAATGTGTTAATTAGTTCACACAATCATAATACATATTCTACCCATGACTATGCTAACGATGCAGCCATCATATTTTAAAATCTGGATGATGAGGGCAAAGTGGGCCCTGTAGACAAAGTGTGCTACCGAGGGGCCCACTTTGCCTACACACTGCCGCGTCAGCACAACCGCCATTTTTAATTAAGCCGATGCGTGCTAGCTAATTTCAATTTGCGTTTAGCGCGGGTAATACAAATGTGTTTCACATGCTATAGACGTATGTATTTTCGCAGGGGTTTGCAACACTTAACAAGCCATGTGGATATTTTCAAGAACAGTATGAAATATGAACTTTTTGATCTCACTCGTTTCTTTTCGCGTTACTGCTTTTCGGGTATTGTTCAAAGGCGTCCTCTGGGGGTTTAGTTATCACCAGTAAAGCCAATTTAGTCGTATGATTGCCACTTTGGTTGAGGGGCCCAGTTTGTGCGATCTTCCCTTGAAATGCATCGTAATATTTTGCGTACAAAGACAGCTTAGCAGAGAAGAATGTATTGTTTACGGTTAAATTGCGATTACAGTTAATTTCGTCATCAGTTTCAATGTGAAACGATATTGTAATCAAATAGAGTCCCGTCGCATTTTCTCTTCTGTTTTCAACGTGGCGGCCCCTGACGGAGTAAGCATGAAACGACGTCGACACCTGGCGAATGCAGCCGCTACACGGAGTAGGTCTTCGCTCACCGAGTGCCTGGATCCTGGCACTCGCAGTCTGCGGCACAGTCTCCCGCGGCGTAGGCCCACCTCTGTCCGTCAACAACCTGGCAGCCTCCTGCCTTTTTCTGCGTGTCGTAGAGCTAACATTCACCGATTTCGTACTTCTCTGTATTGACTATGGATAAATCGACGTTGGTGTTGCAAATAGCTTCAGGAAATGAATGCATTCTATAGAAAAGTGAACACAAACTGGCACGGACATATCGCTTGTTTTAACAGGTTGATCGACAAAATGGCATTATATCGAGGGTTATCAGCGCTATGAAACATGACAACTTAATATTGTGATGTATTGTGGATTATAAGATAAATGGATTCGAGTTGGACGAGGAACGTGACTCGATGCAGTTCGGATATCTATAAATACGACTTTTTCGTTGACTCGCGATAACATCAACGCCAAAGCGACTTAACAATCACTGTCGCTGCGGGTTGATCAATACAAGTGATATGGTCGAGTTACTATGTTCGCTGTTACAAGTTCCCACGACTACGTAGCGCTCCTTACAATTAACGTCCTGTCCTGTTAGATCCGGTATATATTTCAGTAACGCACCGCTATTTCTTATAGTTCGAAGTATAAATTACCATAAACCGGATACCACGTTAGGGTTACGCGAGCAACCCAAGTAGGCCAATGTAAGTCGGTCTACGTGTTTTTGGTGTCTTATCTGAGGACAACAGTCCTGATACAGTGACACTGTCAGCGTTGGGTGCAGTTAATTTAAGGCAGGTATTTAAACGTAGAACCCGGGACATTGTTCTACGGCTACTCTTTCCTGATATGAAAAATAACAACAACACAATTGTAATTTCCAAAGCATGCATTTACAGCAGTAGCAACATTGTTAACTAACAAATCATAAAATAGTAACAACTAACTGTAAGTATAGCATTTCCAGGTTCAGGTACATACACAAAAATAGGCTCACTCCTCACACACACACACACACACACACACACACACACACACACACACACACACACACACACACACACACACACACACACACACACACACACACACACACACACACACAAATACAGAAGTACAAGTACAAGTACAAGTACAAGTACAAGTACAAGTACAAGTACAAGTACAAGTACAAGTACAAATACAAATACAAATACAAAACAAAAAAAAAAAACAAACACAAACACAAACACAAACACAAACACAAACACAAAAACAAACACAAACACAAACACAAACACAAACACAAACACAAACACAAACACAAACACAAACACAAACACAAACACAAACACAAACACAAACACAAACACAAACACGCCAAAAACCCCAAAAAACCAAACCCCCGAGCCTGGCCTGAGCCTGAGCCAGCCGGCCTGAGCCTGGGCCTGGGCCTGGCCTGAGCCTGGGCCTGGGCCTGGGCCTGGGCCTGGGCCTAGGCCTGAGGGCCCAGGGCCCGAGGGCCCGGGCCTGAGCCTGGGCCTGAGCCTGGGCCTGGAGCCAGCCTGGGCCTGGGCCTGGGGCCAGGCCGAGCCTGAGGCCTGAGCCTGAGCCTGAAGCCTGAGCACGGCCCAGGCCTGGGGCCTGGGCCTGAGCCTGGGCCTGGGCCTGGGCCTGAGGGCCCGAGCCTGGCCAGGGCCCGAGCCTGGCCTGGGCCTGGGCCTGGGCCAAGCCTGGGGCCCGGGCCGGCCGGCCAGGGACAGGCCTGAGGGGCCGGGCCGGGCCGGCCGGCCTGGGCCTGGGCCTGGGCCTGGGCCGGCCAGGCCTGGCCTGGGCCTGGGCCTGGCCTGGGCCTGGGCCTGAGCCACTCTGAGCCTGAGCCTGGCCTGAGCCTGAGCCTGAGCCTGAGCCTGGGCCGGCCGGCCGGGCCTGGGCCTGGGCCTGGGCCTGGGCCGGGGCCCTGGGGGCCTGGGCCTGGGGCCGGCCTGGGCCTGGGCCTGAGGCCGGGCGGCCCAGGCCGAGCCCCGGGCCGGAGCCGAGGCCACCACGGCCGGGCCCGGCCAGCCGGCCGGAGCCGGCCGGGGCCGGCCAGCCTGGCCGGCCCAGGCCTGGGCACAGGCCTGAGCCTGAACCCTGACCCCAAACCTCAATCAAACATAATACATATGTCACGTACAATGGCACACATATGCAAGCTCGCGTACACACGCACACACGCACACACACACGCACACATGCACACACGCACACACGCACACGCGCACACGCGCACACGCACACACGCACACACGCACACACGCACACACACGCACCACGCACACACGCACACACGCAAACACGCACACACGCACACACGCACACACGCACACACGCACACACGCACACGCGCACACGCGCACACGCGCACACGCGCACACGCGCACACGCGCACACGGGCACACGCCCACACGCGCACACGCGCACAGGCGCACACGCGCACACGCGCACACGCACACACGCACACACGCACACACGCACACACGCACACACGCACACACGCACACACGCACACACGCACACGCACACACGCACACACGCACACACGCACGCACGCACGCACGCACGCACACACACACACACACACACACACACACACACACACACACACACAAACACACATCAACAATCACATACATTGTAGGCCGTAGAATGACGGTTTTGCTATTGTGCAATGATTTTCATATCTTCGGAGTGTGGTTTGTCGGCTGGTATTTTGACTGGCTCCACTGAAGACAACGTCTGCCGATTGTATTTATATATACATGTATATGGATGACACGATATGTAATGTTTAGGAAAATAGAATAGGAAGAAGGGGAGGTGGTGTTATTTATATATTAAAGAATCCACCCAGGCTTAAGAAATAAAATTATAAAAAGAAGCAGCATGCGAAGAAACTGTCTGGTGTAACATAAAAGAAACTCAACATGGGACCAGACTGTCTTCTCGGCGGAGTTACGCGGCCGAGCGAGAGTCGGGTAAGTGAGACTAACGTAGACCTCGCTCTTGTTTGTGTTTACCAGACTGATCGACATGACGTGTACACATCCTGGTGCCACATCAACGGTGGTACTTGAAAACGTCACCAATCCCAGTGTAGTTACATAACATAAGCAATGAGTTCCTCACACAAAAACCAACACACGAGGCAAGTGACGTAAATTCCAGGTTGGGCAGATAATGTTAAGCAAAATCGCACTGTACCATAGCGCAACAACGTGATGAACCATGACAACATGATTTAGCATTGTGATATGTTGTGGATTATATACTATGATATGCATTAGAGTTGTAAGAGGAAGTAGCCGTTGAGGCAAACCACAGTAGAACGGTGACTAATGCAGTTTGTATCTCGACAAATAAGCCTATATTCGTTGACTGACGATAACAACAATGTCAGAGGCGCTTGTTACTTGACAACCATTGTCGTGGTGCGTTGACCAGTACAATTCGACTCCACTCATGACATCGACAGACGAGAGGGGGTGCACACTCATATAGACCGATTTTAAGGGTGTCAGGGGTACGTGTTTTGTAACGAATAATACAGTACAGCAGGCGATTTTTTATTTACCAAATCGTTTGCCCTACATACAATGAAAACAGTGTTTTTATTGTTTAGATATTAACTTAGGATTTTTCGAAACATGTACGTAAGCGCGTGATATAATTAAAATTCGTTCTGAAAGTGGAATCACACAAGATCAAGCAACCACAAGACGGTAATCCGACGGAATACCGTCGGCATCGAGGAACGAAACAGGAGAGATTTAACAAATTTTCCTGAGAAGAAAATATGGCAGAACCTACACCTGAACTAAACAGTTACTTATTCTAGTCAACAAAGCGAGTGCAATGTTATTTTCGTGGACGTTCGGTAATTCAACTAACTTATTTTTTATGTTGTTGGTGTTTATGATGTCATGGGTGAATATATATTTTAGTTATGTTGTTGCTATGACGTCAGACATCACGCATAAGTGCGCGTAGTCTCGCATCAAGTCGGCAGCACTGTTTGAATTAATTAACAGGACTATGTGTATAATAATTATTAATTTATATAGCACGTTTTTAATAATGAAATCAGTAAAAAAAAATGCTGACTAAGTGGGTGATTGGGTAGGCAGATTAACAACAAACAATTTAATTTTGGTTTATTTATATAAGCCTTGTTTCAGTATTATTTATGTGTTGACTCATTTCGAAAGCTTAGGATTTCCGGATAAAATTGTATTCACATTAATTGTTTTGTTCCATGGTTGCCCTGAGAGTCAAACAACATCTCTGCACGAGAAAGTCGCCAATGGGGTAACCGTGCAATTTCATTAATATTACAGGCCGCTGTGGTGTTGCTATCAAGTGCTGTCACTTCACGGCAGCATCGAGATTAACGCATTGGTAAATACACAACGCACACTTGTACATGCATGCATGCACGCACACACGCACACACGCACACACGCACACACGCACACACGCACACACGCACACACGCACACACGCGCACACGCACACGCACACACGCACACACGCACACACGCACACACGCACACACGCACACACGCACACACGCACACACGCACACACGCACACACGCACACACGCACACACGCACACACGCACACACGCACACACGCACACACGCACACACGCACACACGCACACACGCACACGCACACGCACACGCACACACGCACACACGCACACACGCACACACGCACACACGCACACGCACACACGCACACACGCACACACGCACACACGCACACACGCACACACCACGACACACGCACACAGCACACGCACACACGCACACACGCCACGCACAGACACAGCACACACGCACACACGCAACGCACACACGCTCACACACGCACACACGCACGCACGCACACGACACAGCCACACACGCACACACTGCACACGCACAGACCCGCCAACGCACACGCACACCGCCACCGCACGCACGCACCGCCGACGCAACAGCGCACGCGCACGACACGCCCGCACGCACCCGCCACCGCCGACCGCCGCCGCACGACCCGACACGCACACCGCACCCGCACACGCACACACGCCACCGCACCAGCCCCGCCGCACGCACACATCGACCGCCAACGCTGACCACGCCAGCCGCACAACGCCGACGCACACCGCCACACGCACACGCACACACGCACGCCCACGCACCACGCCCGACGCGCACGCGACGCCACGCAGCGACCGCAACGACCACGCCGCCCACGCAACGCGACCGCCACACGCCACACGCCCCGCACCGCGCCACGCGCAACGCGACCGCGCCCGACCGCACACCGCACACACGCCACGCACACGCACACACGCACACGCACACACGCAACACGCCACACGCACACGCACACACGCACACACGCACACACGCACACACGCACACACGCACACACGCACACACGCACACACGCACACACGCACACACGCACACACGCACACACGACCCAACGCACACACGCACACACGCACACACGCACACACGCACACACGCACACACGCACACACGCACACACGCACACACGCACACACGCACACACGCACACACGCACACACGACACACACACACACACACACACCACACACACACACACACACACACACACACACACACACACACACACACACACACACATCAACAATCACATACGTTGTAGGCCTTAGAATGACGGTTTTGCTATTGTGCAATGATTTTCATATCTTCGGAGTGTGGTTTGTCGGCTGGTATTCTGACTGGCTCCACTGAGGACAACGTCTGCCGATTGTATGTATATATACATGTATATGGATGACACGATATGTAATATTTAAGAAAGATAGAATAGGAAGAAGGGGAGGTGGTGTTATTTATAAATAATCCATCCAGGCTTCAGAAATAAAAGTATAAAAAAGAAGCAGCATGCGAAGAAACTGTCTGGTGTAACATTGCCACAGGAAACTCAACATGGGACCAGACTGTCTTCTCGGCGGAGTTACGCGGCCGAGCGAGAGTCAGGTAAGTGAGACTAACGTAGACCTCGCTCTTGTTTTGTTTCCAGACTGATCGACATGACGTGTACACATCCTGGTGCCACATCAACGGTGGTACTTGAAAACGTCACCAATCCCAGTGTAGTTACATAACATAAGCAATGAGTTCCTCACACAAAAACCAACACACGAGGCAAGTGACGTAAATTCCAGGTTGGGCAGATAATGTTAAGCAAAATCGCATTGTACCATAGCGCAACAACGTGATGAACCATGACAACATGATTTAGCATTGTGATATGTTGTGGATTATATACTATGATATGCATTAGAGTTGTAAGAGGAAGTAGCCGTTGAGGCAAACCACAGTAGAACGGTGACTAATGCAGTTTGTATCTCGACAAATAAGCCTTTATTCGTTGACTGACGATAACCTCAATGCCAGAGGCGCCAGGTACTTGACAACCATTGTCGTGGTGCGTTGGCCAGTACAATCCGACTCCACTCATGACATCGACAGACGAGAGGGGGTGCACACTCATATAGACCGATTTTAAGGGTGTCAGGGGTACGTGTTTTGTAACGAATAATACAGTACAGCAGGCGATTTTTTATTTACCAAATCGTTTGCCCTACATACAATGAAAACAGTGTTTTTATTGTTTAGATATTAACTTAGGATTTTTCGAAACATGTACGTAAGCGCGTGATATAATTAAAATTCGTTCTGAAAGTGGAATCACGCAAGATCAAGCAACCACAAGACGGTAATCCGACGGAATACCGTCGGCATCGAGGAACGAAACAGGAGAGATTTAACAAATTTTCCTGAGAAGAAAATATGGCAGAACCTACACCTGAACTAAACAGTTACTTATTCTAGTCAACAAAGCGAGTGCAATGTTATTTTCGTGGACGTTCGGTAATTCAACTAACTTATTTTTTATGTTGTTGGTGTTTATGATGTCATGGGTGAATATATATTTTAGTTATGTTGTTGCTATGACGTCAGACATCACGCATAAGTGCGCGTAGTCTCGCATCAAGTCGGCAGCACTGTTTGAATTAATTAACAGGACTATGTGTATAATAATTATTAATTTATATAGCACGTTTTTAATAATGAAATCAGTAAAAAAAAATGCTGACTAAGTGGGTGATTGGGTAGGCAGATTAACAACAAACAATTTAATTTTGGTTTATTTATATAAGCCTTGTTTCAGTATTATTTATGTGTTGACTCATTTCGAAAGCTTAGGATTTCCGGATAAAATTGTATTCACATTAATTGTTTTGTTCCATGGTTGCCCTGAGAGTCAAACAACATCTCTGCACGAGAAAGTCGCCAATGGGGTAACCGTGCAATTTCATTAATATTACAGGCCGCTGTGGTGTTGCTATCAAGTGCTGTCACTTCACGGCAGCATCGAGATTAACGCATTGGTAAATACACAACGCACACTTGTACATGCATGCACGCACGCACGCACACACACGCACGCACGCACACACGCACGCACGTGCACATATATACACACATATACACATATACACATATACACATATACACATATACACATATACACATATACACATATACACATATACACATATACACATATACACATATACACATATACACATATACACATATACACATATACACATATACACATAATACACATAATACACATATACACATATACACATATACACATATACACATATACACATATACACATATACACATATACACATATACACATTACACATATACACATATACACATATACACATATACACATATACACATATACACATATACACATATACACATATACATATACACATATACACATATACACCATACACGCATACACGCATACACGCATACACACATATACCATATACCATACACGCATACACGATACACGCATACACGCATACACGCATACACCATACACCATACACACATATACACATATACACATAACACATAACACATACACACATAACACATACACACATCATATACACACCTACGTACACAACACGCATTCACGGCACACGCATCAGATAACCATCCGTAAACACACAACGCACACACACATCACACACACACACACACACACCCCACACCACACATACACATACACACATCACACATCACACATACACACATACACACATACACACATCACACATACACACATACACACATACACACATACACACATCACATATACACATACACACATACACTACACACTACACACATACACACATACACACACACACACACACACACACACAACACACACACACACACACACACACACACACACACACACACACACACAGAACACATGCACCATGAACACATGTTACACATGTACACTACCGTACACTGTGGAGCCTACCACATTCACTATGATAAGCAGCCTTTGTGAATACCACATACAACCTGCCTACACAACACAATTGGCTGTAAGTGCTGGCTACGAACGTGACCTTAATATCTGATAACGCGATTGTTTATTCAACACACAGAAGAATGCACTGAAGCGGTGACATGTGTGAATGTACCCTCCGTCACCTGTGGGCGCACGCCATTCATATGATAAGCAGCCTTTGTGAATACCACATACAACCTGCCTACACAACACAATTGGGGCTGTTAAGTGCTGGCTACGAACGTGACCTTAATATCTGATAACGCGATTGGTTTATTCAGCTGTCAATACCCAGGAATAACTGTGTCAAACGTCATCATAGGGCCGTGTGGACATTCGGACTGTGCGACATTGTCAGCAGTCCAGTTAAACAAGCTTGAGACAGAAGATTGGACGTCAAACCGAATCCTTTATCAAGGTAGGTTTGAAGAATGCAACCGTATAGGCTAACATGGTTCGGCAGCATGCCGCACATGTGCATTGGGTGAAGAAAGCGTGACCATGAATCGATGGTGCGTGTAATCTTCCAGACCAGGTGGTGTGATCCTCAGGTTCAATTCGACCAGGTA